>JAUCBJ010003345.1:0-22889 GCA_032718475.1 Nemertoderma westbladi
GCTAAATAACATTGGATTCAATACACACCACATTAATATAAATCGCAATTGTTATATATAGCCGGTCTCTCTAACCTGTAGTGTTATCAAGAAAATTGGGAATTGGGTGATTTATCCGTATTATCCAAATAGCAATATTTCCATCAACAAATATTTACAATTAATAACTGACGGTAAAATAACAGTACAAACAATATGATTAATGAGTTAGGTGATATTCGATTCGTGAGATTAGTAAGATGCGGTAACAGTTTATACTTTCGATAATTCAAGCAGTTCTGCAGTTCACGGTACAGCAGTATCTATACAAAAAATGCCGGTGTTTCTGGCTTAGACAGCAATAACAACAAAAGTAACAACTCTCTCTCAAGTAACAACTCTCTCTCTTATTTTCCAAGAATCCCGTTCAACACATGTAATCAGCAGTGAGACAGGATAATTTCAGTTCAGTAGCTCGGGATTGGTCGAAATCAGAACTAACTCAACGCAGGGCTATGGGTAACTGGGGCAACCTTCCCAAGCCGGCTGGCCAATCGAACAGCTCAGATCCCTCCTAAAGGATTCCAACGCTTTGGAGGGGGGAACTGGTTAGCAAAGAAAACAAATCAGTCATATCCCAGAAAAACCTTTACAGTAGGTTTCAGAGTATTTTAGCGTATGGGGGAAAAACTGGGTTGCGGGGCGAAGGGCCAGTTACATCCCACAGAAGCTTTTACAGTAATGGTGATGGATTTAAGTATAATAATCAAATTTGTTGGTATAATGATAATATTATAAATACAATAACCTTACTTCGCCGTAGCTCGCCCCACAACTCATTAATGGCGCCCATATGCTAAGGCTTCACTCGCTTCATGGCTCGCCCCATTTTTTCAATGTTGGAAAGGAATGAAGGGGATGTCGGGTGATGGTGGTAGCGGTAATGATGTTGTGGATGAGGAAGAACTCACTTCATGGCTCGCCCCCATAGGTAGAATAATCAAATTAAAATAATATTATAAATACCTTATTCTCACTTCGCGGCTCGCCCCCCACAACTTATTGCTTGACAATATTGGTAGCCGCCGTTAGTCTGTGTTTATTCACCTTTTTTTAGTCGTTGCGTCTGTAATAGTCTATCATGTTAAAGACTTTATTAAATAAATTGGAGATGAGCTGTTGCAACTGTAATTAAAGGTGTAATTTATAACAAACGTCTGCAACCCACTTACTATATTGGGTTTTACCTATTGCGGTTCAAGGTCAAACGCCGACCGGTAGACACGAATTAATTAAATTACTTCCGTCTGTGGACTGGCCTTATACCGCATATGTCACATATACACAGTGGTGACATATGTTACATATGCACAATGGTAACCATAGTAACCATGGCGGGGCAAGAATGGTAACCATGGTAACCATAGTAAGTGGGTGGGGCAACAATAGTAATTATAGTAAGTAGGCGGGGCAAGAGCCGTTCGGCAAATTCTTTAACATGGTAGACTATGGCAGACACTGTCTTAATCCCGGTGTTTAGCATACTACTAGTATGAGATAGTAGTGAATATTGCACAAAACGAACTTACTACAGTACAACTTATTACTATTACACCAAATAAACACATAAATGAAATTACCTAACTACAGTATAATCACAACTATATAGCACACAACATAATATAATCTACCAAATAAACACATATGAAATTAGTAGAGGAGAATTATGTCCCGTTATTCCATAAGGCCAAAGTAATAGGACGAGAAAGTAGGTTGTACTCCCGTTTAGTTCTCGAGAGTTTACATATAAAGAAGTTAGGACATCAAGCAATAAACAAACGGGTTTCAGTTGAGGTTGATAACTTTAGCGCAGGAAAAATTAATAAAATCCAATTTAATGATTGACGATAGGAAAAAAAATGGTGTGTGTGTGTGGGGGGGGGGGGGTGGTTGTAGATTATATTATGTTGTGTGCTATATAGTTGTGATTATACTGTAGTTAGGTAATTTCATTTGTGTTTATTTGGTAGATTATATTATGTTGTGTGCTATATAGTTGTGATTATACTGTAGTTAGGTAATTTCATTTATGTGTTTATTTGGTGTAATAGTAATAAGTTGTACTGTAGTAAGTTCGTTTTGTGCAATATTCACTACTATCTCATACTGTATAAGAATTTATATTTAAGCAACAGAAGTACCACTACCGGTTACCAATTCATAATCTGATTCAGTGATTGATAATGGCTGCAATCTGCAGTTGAAATATATTTCTTTGCCTAGGCCCTACCGTACTGCCGTACCGATTCGAATTGTATATATAGTACCTAATATACTGCTTGACAATTATATTTTATACTCCGAATTAAACTTATTAATAATTATAATAAAAAACATACAGTATAATAGCAATGTTAGGCATCAATATGACACAGATGCAATAGGGTTAGGTTGAGTAACTATGAAAATATGACAATGTGTACGTGTATGCATAGCGGGATTTCAAGTCTCATATAATACTCACACTGGCATTGGTTGGTAACAGCGGTCGAGTAGCGGGTAAATCGTTGAGTTGGCAATCATTATAATAGCATAGCGCAGTATATGCGTGTGTGTGGAAGAGGGAGAGGTCCACGACTGACTATCGTAAAGAGTATGAAAATGTGACCACGTGTACGTGTACACATAGCGGGATTTCAAGTCTCATATAACACTCACACTGGTGCTGGTTGGTAAGAGCGGTCGAGTAGCGAGTAAATCGTTGAGTTGGCAATCAATATAATAGCATAGCGCAGTATATGCATATGTGTGAAAGAGGGCAAGGTCCACGACTGACTTTCGTAAAGATGAGGGGATACTATATTAGATCATTGTCGTCATTGTCATGGTAGCGAGGCAAAAGGGAGAGTAACTGGGGCTAGGCATGCATCGCGAGGTTGGGCTATGCTTTTTTGAATATTGATCATTGGTTGATGCAACGATGCAAATCAATACTGGCGGCAGATGGTCGTTGAAATCAATAAAAATTGAGGATTTTCAATAGCCCTCCGAGATAAGCTCATAGAACAACATAGGGAGGGCTTGTCGGAGGGACCCTTTCTTCCTACTACTGATGTCTCTACCATTGAAAATGAGTTAGAACGAGTGTGGTTAATGAAGAGTATTGGGGAGCGGTTAGATTTAGGAATATCGTTGGCTAGTTTAGGTCCTATGGTAGTAAAGTGCAGGTTGAAAGCTTTAGCAATTTGCTTTGGGTCGGAGATGGTTTTGGCAGAATTATCAGTATGGATAGTTAGTTTTTTTGGAGTATTTAAATGTTTTGTTTTATTTAATGCAGAGTTTATAATTATCCATGTTTTGCGTATGTCACCTGAGTTAGTTTCGAATTCACTAGAGTAATAGGCCTTCTCGGCAGCCCGTAGAGTAGAAGTTAATTTATTCCTATAGGTTTTGTAAGCAAGAGTATTAGCAGCGGTAGGATTCCTAATGTAAGTTCTGTATAATTTGTTTTTATTAATGAAGCTTTTGATAAGATTGTCAGTCATCCAGGGTTTAGATAATTTTTTACAGGGTGGAATAGATTTCTTAGGTAAATGTTTGTCACGGATAGAATTAAAATCGGAGTAGGAAGAGTCTAGTTTGTCCTTGTCGGCTATAGTTGGAGTTAGATAAGACCAAGATTTACTACTGGCTATGTCTCTTAGAAATTGATCCTTGTTAAAACGTGAGTAATCGAATATTGTATGTAGAGCTGCTGGATGAAAAAAACAGGAGTATTTCTGGAGGAAAAACGAATGTAGCATAGTGATCAGAAGTGCCTATTTGTGAGTTAAAGTACTGGCTGTAGTAGTATAATTAGTAATGTTAGTAAGTATATGATCTATAAGAGTTTCAGAATGTATTGTCTGATCTGGTAGTTCATTATGAAAAACACGCGTTGGTTGGTTGATAAGTTGTATAAAACCGTAGGAATTGATGAGATCAGTATAGGATTTGGAAGTAGTGGTTGATTTTATAAGGTTGATATTAATATCTCCTGTGATAATTACATCATAGTTGTTTTTAGTAAGTTCAGTTAGAACTAGATCGAGTAATTCAAGAAAATCAGTTGGGAGTACAGAATGTCTACGGTAAATAGTGCCTATAATTAAGGGCTTGGCATTTTGTGGTCTTTTGATTTGCACCCATAAATTTTCAAGGCCATTCATTTTTAAATCAGGACGTGGGGACACATCCAGGGATTCCTTGACATAGATAGCAGTACCACCACGATTTAATTTGTCGCCTTTTTCCGAATGTCAAGATAAGGGGTGTGAAAACCGGGAAAAGTGATTTCATTTAAATTCGAGTTACTGTCTAAAAAAGTATCTGAAAAAGTGATGACATCGAATTTGGTAGTTAATGTTAAGAGAAAAGTTTCAATATCAGATTTATTTTTGGGTAAGCTGCGAGCATTAAGATGGAATATTTTTAGGCCTGTATTATCTAAATTTTTAAAGTCATTGTTAAAAGTATCTTCTGTAAAATAACCATTATTTATATTAAATGATACTGTATTATTTTCGGGGTCAAGCTGGCTAAATGTTTGGTTTAGAATGTTTGAGTCTGTGTCATCATTTATTTCAGGAGATAAATAGTGAAAAATGTCACTGTCATTATTGTCTACAACGGAAAACGGAAATATATCGAAATTGCAGAATAAACAGTAAACATAGGACATTATTGGGGTGGCTTCTATCTCAGAGCTGGATTGGTAAGATCCATAATGTGCATGATATGAATGGCCACAAATATTACATTTAAAGTAGTAGTCCAAGGAGATAAATTGAGAGAAGCAGAACGTGCATGAAGGGGTAGAAGGTTCATGCATGGGGCGTTTAGTAAAGTGGGTGAGATGGCATGAAATGATGAGCAAATGATGTTAGTAGTAATATTAACCACTATAAATCATGACATATACACCTGACTGAAATGACATAATATAACAATTAATAATAAGAAATATTTTAGAACTAACAGTAATATATATAAAAACAGTATTAATTTAAATTAATTTTTTTTTTAATTAATTTAAATTTAATAAATTTTAATACCTTTTTATAATGACAAATATTTCTAAATTAATGAGGGGTCAATTGTACGTTACCTTTTAGAACATTTAATGCAGTATTTACAATGAGGCGTATTAATTCGTTACTCGCAGTATGGTTAATAAAATAAGTTCTTTTATAGAACTTACTTCCAATTCGTTATAATATTTCTGCACAAGTCTATTCATTGTTGCAAAATTATTGAAAATTTTTACAAAATATTAATTATCATTATTATTATAATAATTTAATAATTTAAAACTAATATATGGCTATTAATTGATCTTGTACAGTTATGCTTCCCACCGTAAAACATGTTTTGCATTATGAAACAAATAAATATATTGGAATGATGAGCAACCTTAGTAAACAATACAGTTAAGGCTGTACTGGACTCGGTTTCTGTTAATAAATCATCTATAATTAATAAATCTCAACTATTTACTAAACTGTCTACATTTTCAGGCAAACCTTTGTAAAGGTGAGTAATACCAGGAATAGTTGGGGGATTGCTCCCGTAACAATACAATACTCGCAAGGGGGGTTCGTTGAAGCAACCATTCTTGTGTTTAATTAAGTTGCCAACAAAGGTAGATTTACCTGAACCAGATGGATCAGATATTATCATACTCGTTCCCATTTGAAAGTTTAAATTATATGGACCTGAATTAAAGTCAGCCATTTATTATTATTATTAAGATATATCAACAATACAATATAATATAATATAACATAAAGAACCATCACCATTACTATGTATATAACAATAATTGATGCAACTATAATATTAGTACTGTATATTTAATAAACATGTGTCGCAACTGTCTCCCAACTATAGGCGCTATTTCCAATTGTTGTATAGACTTAATCAATGTAATTCAATGAATATTAGCATCTTTAAACGCGAGATAATAATAGGTAATATTAGCAGCCCTGAAATCACTTCCCTGGAATTTTGCGCTAATGATTTTTCTATGTTCGCTGCTGAAAAAATAAGGGACATAGTAGCAACACCTTCGTACTATATTTCTATAAAAAATATTCTCCAATATTGTAAATAAATCACCAGGATCATTACTTTGTGTGGAAATATAAGTTATATTTCATAGCTCTTTCCAATAATAGGGTTCGTATCCTGCTAACTTCATATTTAACTTAGATATGGGTGCGCGACAAATAGGACAAATTTTAGAACAATAATTATTCATTTCAGAATATTGTACAATACATCTCACGCAAGTTCTATGTTTATTTTAACATTTATAATAATCTTGATGTTGCAATAATTTAGAATAGCAAACTGGACATTTTTTGTTTAAAATATCCATTTTCCAAACTACTACTTCCAACAAACTTCCACTACTACAAACTTCCATACTACTACAATTTTCGATTATTTAAAATTTGATTTTTTTCATAGTTAAAAAAATCAAAATTTTAAAAATAATCATAAAATATTTATAATATAACGGAAAAAGTCAAGAATCGATGATATTATCAACAAATTCAACATTATCTGTTGATTCTTCAGTCTCGAAAAAGGATTCGTTTGAAATCATTACAATAAAGAAAGACATAATTTCGTAGGGATTATGCTGATTTAGCTGTATTTCAAACTTTTCACCACCCTCGTTTTATTGTGTAATAACAATTAACCCATCTATCATTGATAATAGTAAGATGTTGATTAATTTTCCCTCATTATCAACTTTTAGGTTGTAATCGAAGAGATGAATGGTATTTTCAGAAGCATCAATATCAATTGTGCTTAAAACTTTCCTGGCTTTTTAGAAAAATCAATTTTATATTTATTATCTCCCCGGCGGTAAATTGTATAATCAATAATAATATAGGGCTCGCCATCTTCTGCAAAAAATGAATGTCTTACTATCGGCATAACCATATGCTGGGCTCTAACTGCTGAGGACACCAAATCTCTAGATGGCACATTCCCAAGAATGCTATGCTGGGTTTATTGTATCATATTGATTTTACTCGTTGAGCGCAGCGAGGCAAGTAAAGTAGACGAGTAGGCCCTGCTACTGTAATGTAATTTTACAGTTTTATCAGCGTGATATACTGCACTGTACTGTAGCAGTACAGCTGTCAGGCTGTACTGCTGTAGGCCTACCGCTACCGGCTGACCGGTACCGGTACCTGAACTACGCTTACTGTCCGAATGATTGTATTTTGTGAATCCTTATAGTTGGAAATGGCGACCAGAAATAAAAACAGAAAATCGCAAGGTGATATCAGATTGGAATCGATACAGGATGTACGTTGCTTGACTGAAGCACAACTCAATAAACTACCTAACGCTCAACTAAAAGCCGCACTAGGTCTATATCGCCAAGTAGATACTGTTGAACAAACCGACTCCAGTGATGACGATATTACGGAGCTGGCAATAAATCGAGTGAGTTCGTCTAACAAAGAAATCCCTAATAGTCGTTTACTCGAAGAAATTAAATTACTGCGTCAAGAAGTTAAACAAATAACGGAACTAAAATCGACGGTAACTCATCTAACAAAGGAACTAAATCGAGCTTTTACAATGATTGAAAAACAGCAGGTATTCTTGGAAAGAATGGATTCAAAGAATCGTGAACGAAACATTGTTATTTACGGACTACCGGAAGTAAGCGACGAACGCAGCATTGATCTACTTGAAAAGGTAAAAGAAACACTTAGTGCTGCTAATGGCCCTACACCAACTGCGGTGTGGGAAGTCAAACGGGTGGGTATGCCAACTCGCACGGGACAACATGATTACCCTCGAAAGAGACCAGTGATGGTCACAGTTCCTGATAGTGATACAAGAAATATGATACTAAAGGCAGCGCGAAACCTCAAAGATAAACCGTTGTACAAGAAGATTTACATTAAACCTGATGTACACCCTCTCATACGTATAGAAGAACAGCGCCTTCGTAAGCGAGCCTGGGAAGAAAGATCTCGAGAAGAGAATTCTGGATGCAATATTACGTAGGACTTCAGGAAGCGTCAGGTGCTACGTGACGGAGTTGTAATTGATAAATTCTCGCCAAACTACACACTATAGGGGGGGCTTACACGACGGGCTGAAATACAGAAATTAAACTTATGTACATGGAATATTGGTGGAGTTCGGGATAAATTGAATAACTGTAGAATTTTTGCCTTCATTCATGAATATGATCTTGTATGGATCCAAGAAACTAAAACTCGTGCCAAGATTAAGGTACCAGGCTATATGGTGTATCCCAACCCATCTAAGAATCCAAATCGTGGTGGAATAATCCTTTTGGTAAAAAATTGGTTGACAGAATATATTAAAAATGTAGACAATACTTCGGTGGAAGGGGCAATATGGGTTGAACTAGATAACTTCTCAGATATGGTTTTTGGCGGGGTTTACATTCCTCCTGTAGACTCACCATACTTCGATATTGGCTTATTTGCAGAGCTACAAAGAAAACTCACCACCCTAGAAAACTTTATACTACTTGGTGATTTTAATGCCAGAGTTGGGCGACCAAACTTGATATTTACTGCACCAAACATTGAAGGAATGGAACCACAAAATTTACGATATGAGTCGATTAATGATCCAATAATAAATAGTAATGGCAATATTTTTAGGAACTTATGTCAATGTGCAAACGCAGTTATATGTAATAATTTGAATATAGGTCCCTTACACTTGCAGGGGGGACTCACCTATCGGAAAGGGACCAATTGGGTCTCGGAGATAGACCTATGCGCTGTTAATATAGGATTGGTCCACGCAGTTAAATCACTTTCCCTTCATAATTCAGTAGCTGGATCAGATCACGCACCTGTATCGGTATGTTTAGAGCTCAAAATACATAATAAACTGGGTAATATACAAAAACGTGTAGAACTTCTAGGGAAAACTGACTTCGAAAGTCGCACATCGTTCGATACAAATGGAGTTAAGAAAGGAAAATGTTTCCAAAAGGTAGATATGGATAAATTTATGTCCAAAATGGAAAGAATTGACCCCCCTATAGTTACAGAGGACAATTTAAATCAACAGGACATACAAAGAATCATAGATGAATGGTTTAATACTGTGGATGACACCGCAAGTGAATGCAGCCTACTGCTTGATGATAAGCGCATTAGAAACCAGGATCAAAATATTTCCCGTTGGATAAAACTTCTAACCTCCCATGATAGCAAAGAAATATGGAATGCTTTAGACTGGAACGGTTGTATAGATGAAGTTAATAAATCAGTGGGTGAACAACATGATAGTCCAAGCGACGATCAGTTCAAACATCATTTCGAAACACTCTTAAATCCAGATAATGAGTCGATTGGCATGGACGAGGTGGATACATCAGATGGACCTTTCATTCCTTTATTGGACAACCCCTTTTCGGAAAGAGAGCTAGTGGAAAGTCTCGCGGATCTGAAACCTGGGAAAGGCTATATCGGCGTTAGTCCAGGTCTTATTACGCGTCTACCAGGATCCTGGTTGTTATTTATTCTCTCTATGTTTAACGCAATATTCTTAAATACGGTTTTTCCTGCAACATGGGCAATCAGTAAACTTATCGTATGCTTCAAATCTGGTACACGATCCGAGTGCGGTAACTACCGTGGATTAAGTATTATGTATACACTTGCTAAGTTATTTGATATACTTTTATACAATCGTTTAAGGGTATGGGTTAATATAGATAAATGCCAAGCAGGAGCGCAAAAAAATAGAGGTTGTCTGGAACAGATAATGAGTCTACGCCTTTTGATAGACTTCGCTAAGTTTAAAAAGTGTAAATTGTTTATAATATTCATTGATTATAGCAAAGCCTATGATCGGGTACCGAGACAAAAATTAATAGCGGAACTCAAACTACTGGGATGCGGAGCTGTAATGTTATCAATAATAAAGGCCCTGTATTCTGGGACAAAATCAATACTGAAATCAACAGTGATTTTTACAGCGATAGGAGTAAGGCAAGGTGCTCCGACTAGCGGACTGCTATTTTGCTTATATCTTAACAGACTAATTAGAATGTTAAAAGATGCAGTCCGACAAGATGGCTTTTTGGGGGGATTAGTGGCTCTCCTGTTTATGGATGATACAGTAATTCTTTCAACAACTCGAGATATAAGTGTAATTAAATTAAAACGGTTGGCAGAATTTTGTAGAATTTCAGGGATGGTAGTAAATGAAAAGAAAAGTAAATTTTTTGTAATAAATGGGAATAACTCAGATAGATTACCGTTTCAGATGGATATTTTTACTATTCGTGCATGTGAATCTTATGTATATTTAGGGTCTATATTTTCAGCAGATGGTAGAATTTCTACAGTATTAAAGCTACATGAAATCAAATGCGAGCACATTGTAAATAAATTTACCATATTTTGTATGAGAAATTCCGAAATACCTTTTGCATTAAAGAGACGAGTTTTTGATGCTTGTGTAGTTAGCGCTCTTTTATATGGTTCTGAGTCATGGTTAAGTAATAATTTGAGAAATATTGAGAAGCTATATAATAGACTAGTTAGGATATTACTTTCTGTGCGTACACAAACCCCAATAGATATATGTTTAATAGAATCAGGTATCCCGCCATTGAAACACTGGATTTTAACAGCTCGTAAACGTTATGTGAAACAACTATTATTATTATGTGACAATGAATTACCCATAGTTAAGGTTTTTAATATGTGCAATATGAATAACACCCCTGGTTATAAATTACTAATGGAATCCCTCGACTATAATAATAAGGACCCTCTAGATACTATTAGAACGAAGATAATAAATAAGCCAATGACAGCGACTAAATTTAATACGTACAGAACTACAATGAACCCCGACTTGGAACCACACCCCATTTACTCCTGTTTAAATCCGCTGATCCCCGACCACAACAGAAAACATTTCACTAAATTGCGTCTAATGTCCCACAGACTTAAGGTTGAAACGGGTCGTTGGAGTCGCATCCCTCCTGAGCAACGTATCTGCTGCTGTAACACAAACCTAGTACAAGACGAGCCTCACGTACTATTATTTAGTCACCTGACGGATGATATACGAATAGAATACGGACTAAAATATAATAGTTTGATAGACTTGTTTAAAGAAACGTACAGTGCAGCGGTACTACTATGTAAATTTATTGAAGCAGTATTAAAAGTTTTTTCGAATAATTAATTAATAAATTAGAAATAATAATATTAGTAAGTGTTATTTACTTTTATATTTACTTAGTTTGTGCAAAAATATACTGAATATATTAATATTGCTGTTTGTTGCGATCGTAATGCATTACTATTACGCTATACTGTAGTGTGCAAAATATGATTTTGGCGAAAATTAAAGGCTGAACGGGCCAGTAAACCGTTCACTACTACTACTACTACTATCAAGTACAATGCACACATCTCCAACCAGACACTATATAACATTGGAGGTGCCTTATTGGTTCCCCCAAGCTTGACACTAGAACAAAATTGCCTCCGCTTTGCAGGACATTGCTTTCGCCGTGAGGACCAGCCAGTGCATAATCTTGTACTTTGGCAGCCTCATGGAGTGAATAAGCATGGTGGACAGCCCATGACTTTCTTGAGACGCATCTTAAAGGACACTGGCCTTAAAGATGCAGATGATCTAGCAAATGTCATGGGTGATAGGGAGTTGTGGCGGTGCAATTTTGTTGACAAGCCGGCACAGCATTCTTAAAAATGCAGCTGCAATGCAGTATGCGGATCCTAGTAGTAATAACCATATCGGAATCGGAAGACATTATTTAATTTATTTTATTGTAAATCAAACAAACAAAGTAAAACTTTTAAACTAAAACCATTATAAATGATTAATTGTGATTAAAGCAAGAGATTATATATAAGATATTTTCAAAAATAATACAGGTCTTAAACCATGAAATAAGAAAATAGCATAAATACGGTTTATTGGTTGGTTGGGAAATACAGTACAAATGAGAATCATTGGGTTGTGCGTAATAATAATAATAATCAATAATTATAATAAAAACGTACAGTATAATAGCAATGTTAGGCATCAAAATGGCACAGATGCGATAGGATTAGGTTAAGTAACCATGGAAACGCGTTCGCTTAACTGCGTAATGTGACAATGTGTACGTAATAATAATAAAATAATAATAAAACTTCGTATATTTCCGGTACTCATATATAGGTAAAATACATGAGGCAGCACCGCACATTGAAGTACTTCAGCTGATAATAGAGGAAATACGTGTCAAAGTTCCACAGCAGGGTCAGGCCCGCCAAACTACAGTACACAATACTACAGTAGACCGGAAAATAACTACTGTACGACTTGGACAGGGACACAGAATCAACAGTTCTTGCATGAGCCACTACAGATCATGTTGATTTAATTAATTTCCTCATATCGATGAATGACTGGTGAGAGAAATTATAGGGTAGTTGGTAAATAAGTTTTATTCCAAAATTGTAACATTACATAACTAATGGGTACATAACTTAACACCGTCATTGGATACCCCATAAACAATAGGTGGAAACTTGCCTGACAGCCAGATAGGCCAACTGCATTATCTACCGGTAGGCGCGGTATAGCTTTAAAAAACCAGTAGGGCCTAGCTATTGGCTAAGGGCAGCATTGGACAAAATAGACCAAATCTCTAACCGCATCATCCGTTGCCACTTCTCATGTTCTGGAAGATTGGCTAAGAAGTTTCCTAAGGTGGTTCTGATTGTGTGCTACTCTCCAACTAGTGTTGCCCCTGTAGAGGAGGTGGAAAATTTCTACCAGAATCTACAAGCAGCTACTGATGGAGTGGATCAGCATGCATTCTTAACATTCCTGCGAGACTTTAATGCAAGTCTGCATCAATCACCTACATCACCCTGGGTTTATAGCAATAGTGTTAACCGAAATTCTGTCCATCTTCAGGATTTTATCTCTGGAAATGGATTGTTTTCGGCTGGAACCCAGTTCAAGAAGCGAACTGGAAAGCTATGGACTCATAGTGGACCCAGTGGTCACAAGTCCCAGATAGACCATATCCTGTTTCGTAGGAAATACAGGAGCTCTATACAAGACTGTAATGCATTTACACTATGACCCTTCTCCAGTGATCACCGCCTTATTGTGGCCAAGGTAAGATTTAGTCTGCGTGCTAGCAGAACAACGAAATCTGCCTTGCCGCGGCATGACTGGTCCTCTCTGTTGCAACAGCCAAGTGTGAGATCCAGCTTCACACTACAGCTGAGCAACATATATGAGGTTCTTGCCTCTGAGGCGGCAGATCACTGTGAGGGCTATACTGCCTTCACAGAGGCAGTTAAGTTAGCAGCTGCAGAAACAGTTCCTGTATACCCTCAAAACAGGATGCAAACCCCCTGGAGTGACAACAAAATTCAGAAGTGCCAAAATGACCTCTACAAGGCGCAGAAAGAGTCCCAACTCAAACAGACTACAGCGGCCAAGAATGCAGTTAAGGCTGCATCTAGGTCCCTGAACAGGCAGTACTCTGTTAATTTACAGGAGCTAATAAACCAACAGGTTGATGCCATCAATGATGCTGGCGACAGCAGGCAATCATCCCAGGCATGGAGATCGATCAACTTGCTTGCTAGTCGAAAAAGCCAACCTACCACCAAGGTTAAGGCTGAATCACCAGCCGATCGCCTCAATGGTTGGAAGGCCCACTTTGAAAAGCTCCTCAATAATGACAGGGTATTGCCTGATAACTTTATAGAAGTAAAAGTGTCTGAGTCTGTACTCCCAGATATTCCCATTGGTGATATCTCCATTGCAGAAATGAATGCTGCTGCAAAGAGCATTAAGACCAATCGTGCCAGTAGAGTAGATGGTGTTCCCCCTGAGGTATTTAAAATACCTGAGTGTTTAAAGCTCATCTATCCCATCATAGTAGACATGTACCGAACAACAAGAGTCTCACAAGAAATGAAAACAAATAAGTTGGTGCCAGTTCCGAAGAAGGGCAACCTAACACTCTATGGTTCTTTTCAGGGAATCTCATTGATCTCGATTGCCACAAATCTATACAAAAGAATTCTATTAAATCGCATCAGGGATCCCATTGAGAGACTGCTCCGTGGAAATCAGAATGGGTTCCATAAAGGTTGTGGGACCATGGAGCCCATTTTGGCACTTAGAAGGATAATTGAAGAGTTATCAAAAAAGAAAGACAGGCATCTGACTGTTATCTTTGTTGACTTCTTCAAGGCCTTTGATTCAGTCTCTCGCTCACGTATGTTCAGCATCCTTTCATTATATGGGATTCCTGATGAAATTATTGCAGCAATCAGATCAGTATACGATGATTCGATGTTATGGGGCATCCTCCATGGAGACACACTTGTACCATTCTTGTTCATAATTGTTGTTGACTATGTTCTACACATGTCCTTAGATCATCATGATGATGATGGGGTGATGATAACTCCACCTACTGGCTCCAAAAATCGATGAAATCCTGCCAAGTACCTAACTGATCTAGACTTTGCTGATGACTTAGGAGTACTCTCAGAATCACTAGAGGGAGCCCAACAGTCCTCCGCTCATTAGAACATGCTGCTTCTAGTGTTGGTTTTTTTATTAACTCCAGAAAGACCACAATTTTGACAGTTAACTTTGAAAGTCCTCAGTAAGTCTCTGATCGGATGAGCATAAGCTCAAAAGATGGTATGCTTGAGCATGTGGATGACTTCTGTTACCTGGGATCATTGATCCGGAAGTCAGGTGAGGACCTTCGAATACGTAAGGGAAAGGCATGGGTAGCCTTGAATAGGCTTTCCAGGATTTGGAAGTCACCGACAATTAATCGGAAACTTAAGGTCGATTATTTAGAACAGGAGTAGTTCCAGTACTCCTCTATGGCCTAACTGCTGAGGACACAAAATCTCTGGATGGCACATTCACAAGAATGCTACGCCGGGTTCATTGTGTCAAGTACAATGCACACATCTCCAACCAGACACGATATAACATTGGAGGTGTCTCATTGGTTCCCCCAAGCTTGACACTAGAACAAAATTGCCTCCACTTTGCAGGACATTGCTTTCGCCGTGATGACCAGCCAGTGCATAATCTTGTACTTTGGCAGCCTCATGGAGTGAATAAGCAGGGTGGACAACCCATGACTTTCTTGAGACGCATCTTAAAGGATACTGGCCTTGAAGATGCGGATGATCTAGCAAATGACATGGGTGATAGGGAGTTATGGCAGTGCAATTTTATCAACGAACCGGAACAGCATTCTTAAGCCGATCTTATGCCGATCCTAGTAGTAGTAATAGTAGGGCCTAACTATATTATTATAACATGGCTCCAAACGCCATGATAAATATAAGCTAACTTATTTATAACATAATTTATATCATTTTTACATTTACTTATACAGCAACTAATATAATTTGTGCAGTTTCTATCACTTATAATGTATATGTACAATCATTTTGCAATGTTAAAATTTTGGAATAAAAATGCATACATACTTGTTGAAAAGTACTTTACAGTGTTCCGATCCTCGTGGCTTTATTTTCACTCACTCACTAACGTTCGTTCGTGTAACAAAGCCACTCGGATCGTCACACTGTAAAGTGCTACTTTACATACAAGTATGTAAATAGTTATTACTTAGATCCGATGTTATCATGGTATTATCACGAATGTTTCTGGGAATAAAGAACATAGTATAATATATAGTCTGCATATGGGGGAAACTGCTCCAGGGGGAAATCGATGAAAGTAACAGCTGATTACTACTAAAACTGAAATCTATCTTCTATTGACTCTAGTTTATTGTTTAGGTTAGAATAACGTGCCACTGAGATAGGATTTGCATCCAATTGCCCCCATTACCTAATGAAAATAATTATTCAATTAGCCCAAGATAACTTGTATTTTATTGAACGTCTTTTAAGTTCTTACAAATTTTTACTCTGTTTATTCACTATTTGTACGAGCTTCCATGCGTGTATGAAGCTGTTTATTTGCTATTTGTACGAGCTCCCGTGCGCGTATGACGCTGTTTATTCACTATTTGTACGAGCTCCCGTGCGCGTATGATGCTGTTTATTCGCTATTTGTACGAGCTCCCATGCGCGTATGATACAATTTATTCGCTATTTGTATGAGCTGCCGTGCGCGTATGACGCTGTTCATTCACTATTTGTACGAGCTCCTGTGCACGTATGACGCTGTTTATTCGCTATTTGTACGAGATTCCGTGCGCGTATGATGCTGTTTATTCGCTATTTGTACGAGCTTCCGTGCATGTATGATGCTGTTTATTTGCTATTTGTACGAGCTCCCGTGCATGTATGATGCTGTTTATTCGCTATTTGTACGAGATTCCGTGCGCGTATGATGCTGTTTATTCGCTATTTGTACGAGCTTCTGTGCATGTATGATGCTGTTTATTTGCTATTTGTACGAGCTCCCGTGCATGTATGACGCTGTTTATTCGCTATTTGTACGAGCTCCCATGCGCGTATGACGCAATTTATTCGCTATTTGTACGAGCTCCCGTGCATGTATGACACTGTTTATTCGCTATTTGTACTAGCTCCTGTGCACGTATGACGCTGTTTATTCGCTATTTGTACGAGCTCCCGTGCGCATATGACGCTGTTTATTTGCTATTTGTACGAGCTCCCATGCGCGTATCACGCTGTTTATTCACTATTTGTACGAGCTCCCGTGCGCGTATGACGCTGTTTATTCGCTATTTGTACGAGCTCCCATGCGCATATGATGCAATTTATTCGCTATTTGTATGAGCTGCCGTGTGCGTATAACACTGTTTATACGCTATTTGTACAATCTACCATGCATGTATGACACTCGCTATTTGTACGAGCTGTCGTGCGTATATGACGCTGTTTATTCGCTATTTGTACGAGCTTCCGTGCGCGTATGCCGCTGTTTATTCACTATTTGTACGAGCTCCCGTGCGTGTATGACGCTGTTTATTCGCTATTTGTACGAGCTTGCGTGCATGTATGACGCTGTTTATTCGCTATTTGTACGAGATTCCGTGTGCGTATGATGCTGTTTATTCGCTATTTGTACGAGCTTCCGTGCGTGTATGACGCTGTTTATTCGCTATTTGTACGAGCTCCTGTGCATGTATGACGCTGTTTATTCGCTATTTGTACTAGCTGCCGTGCGCGCATGACGCTGTTTATTCACTATTTGTAGGAGCTCCCGTGCGTGTATGATGCTATTTATTCGCTATTTGTATGAGCTCCCGTGCGCGTATGATGCTGTTTATTCACTACTTGTACGAGCTTCCATGCGTGTATGACGCTGTTTATTCGCTATTTGTAAGAGCTCCCGTGCATGTATGACGCTGTTTATTCGCTATTTGTATGAACTCCCGTGCGTGTATGATGCTGTTTCTTCACTATTTGTATGGGCTCCCGTGCATGTATGACGCTGTTTATTCGCTATTTGTACAAGCTGCCATGCGCACATGACGCTGTTTATTCACTATTTGTACGAGCTCCCGTGCACGTATGACACTGTTTATTCACTACTTGTACGAGCTCCCGTGCGCATATGACGCTGTTTATTCACTATTTGTACGAGTTCCCGTGCATGTATGATGCTGTTTATTCGCTATTTGTACAAGCTGCCATGCGCACATGATGCTGTTTATTCACTATTTGTACGAGCTCCCGTGCACGTATGACACTGTTTATTCACTACTTGTACGAGCTCCCGTGCGTATATGACGCTGTTTATTTGCTATTTGTACGAGCTCCCGTGCATGTATGACGCTGTTTATTCGCTATTTGTACAAGCTGCAGTGCGCACATTGATACGATATCAATCTAAATGATTTAAAGTGAGCGAGAGGGAAATTCAAACTGATGAATTATATAATTATATAATTATAATACTTGTCTTAGGGAGATAGGTGGCGGGTCGTACTACCGGTATATAACTGTCAGTGTTAGTCAGTATGCTCTATCTGTCAGTGGAAATAATAATTAATTATCATGCAGAGTATTTGCTTTTATATCTATCAACACATCATGGCGCAGTAGTGTATTGCTAAACCACTAGGCTGTGGGCCTTGGAAATATCGGAACCTTAGAATTATTCGGACAATACTGCAATACATCATTTGCTTAATTCGAAAACCACAATGCCGTCTACATTGACTAAACTAAAACAACAACGAAATGGCATTAGCTCACATACTAAACAACTAATAGTAGAGGGGAAACAATTCCTAAATGATGGCACCAATGCGGACTCCGAAAACATAGAAAACATCCGCGATAAACTATATTCATACAATATTAAAATCGAAGATTTTAATCAACAAATCTTAGACAAAATATCTGATGACGATGAATATGAGGAAGAAATAGAAAATTCTATGAAATTCCAGGAGGTTATAATGGATGTCTCCATTAGTTTAACAAATCGACTTAAAAGACTCCAAGACAACCCATCGCCATCATCAACTTCCGACAGAAATACAACACCAACACCACGCCCTGTTTCAACTGCCAGTGCCCCACAACTGGTATCTACTACTAGTTTTGCTGACTTTTTGCATTGGGAACAAAGGTGGGCAGATTTCTATGAATGTCAACATTTAGCACGCCAATCTATTGAAACACAACGTGCAACAATACGGTCATGTTTCGATGACGAAATATTACGTTTTATTCAACGTGGCATTATTGCTATCCCAGAAGAGCCAACATTAAGTGATTTCATAACGGCAGTCCGAGTATTTATTCGACAACAACGAAATATTCTTTTGGACCGGATGGCGTTTTACCAACGTTCACAAGAACAAGGTGAACCATTTAACGAATATTTAGCTTCTATACGAGAACTACATTTGGCTTCAGATTTTGCACTTGACGTCAATTGCCATCAATGTCAACTCCATAATAGTGAACTTATTCGCGATAGGATCGTAGTTGGCATCTGCGATGACGAAACTCAACATAAACTCCTTTCAACACCAGAACTTACCATTGATGATGCAATTCGCATTTGTAAAGCCGAGGAAGCTGCACATAAAACCTCTACTTCTTTATCTGGTACAACTGTAATTAACCGGTTTAAAAACATATCAGCTTATAAAAAACAACAAAGAAGTACATTTATAAAATCAGCCCAATTGGCAGGACCAGTTAAAACACCAGATGCTTCCAATAATTACGTGAACCAAAATTCTACTTGTTGGCATTGTGGTGGAGAACGACATTTAAGAAGCAATTGTCCTGCAAGTGGCAAACAATGTCCTCATTGTGGCAGAATAGGTCATTTTAGTAATGTATGTAGGTCAAAATCATCGCAAATAGACCATAATCCCCATCATAAAAACTTTCGCCTAAAAATGTCATATGCAAGTATACATACCCTTAAAGTTACGGAAGAAACAATTAAGATCAACCTCCGACTCATTGGAAACCCGGAATTAGCGGTCCACTGGATTGGAGATTCAGGGTCTGATTACAATGCCATAAATTACAATTTATACAAGCGACTTGGGGGACATCAAGATAACCTCTCACCAGACAATCACCCTGTTGAACTGGCAGATGGTCGGCCAATTCCTAGCCTGGGTATTGCTACTTGCGAACTTCTTTATAATGACAATACTTATAACATCCAAGTCCATGTCTATAAAAAACTCACTGACCCACTTCTTTGTCGTCAAACACTACGTGACATTGGACTCTTGCATCCAAAATGGCCTAACCATCTGAATTTGGCAGTTTCAACAGCTTCTAGAACCATTTCAACAGATTCAACAAGAGAACAGTTCTTATTACAATATTCTGATGTCTTCGATGATAGCTCATTACCACCAATGTCAGGCCCTTCAATGGCCATCCAATTAAAACCAGATTCAACCCCATATCATGTTAATGGGGCCAGGACCATCCCATACGCTTATCGCGATCAGATAAAACTCCAACTCGATGATATGGAAGGGAAGGGAATCATTGAAAGAGTAACTCAACCTTGTAACTGGTGTCACCCTATTGTTATAGTTGATAAGCCACACTCCACTGAAAAAAGAATGACAGTGGATCTTACTCACCTCAACAATCAGGTAAATACAGTAATACATCCCTGTGTAACCCCAAAGGATGCAATTTCAGGAATTCAACGAGGTTCTTCGTACTTTACCACAATCGATGCCAGACATGGATATTGGCAAGTCCCCTTAGATGAAAAATCAAGGGCATTAACAACATTCATAACACCATGGGGTAGATATCGTTACCTTCGTGACCCACAAGGTTTTGTTTGTGCAGGGGATGAGTATAATCGTCGCACAGACGCAGCTTTTGAAGGGATACAAAATTTCAAAAAAGTTGTGGATGATGCTATTGCATATGATAATGATTATAATAAACATCTAGAACGCGTCCATCAGATCCTTCAATGTGCTCGAAATAATGGGATTACTTTAAGTGCTAAGAAATTCATATTTGCCAAACCAGAAGTTAAATTTTGTGGATACATTATTAATTCTGATGGTTGGAAAACAGATCCAGACAAATTGAAAGCAATACAAGACTTTCCCATTCCCACAAATAAGACAGATCTACGTTCCTTCTTAGGTCTTACCCAACAATTTGCAGAATTTATAGAAGTAGCAAAGCTTACAGAACCACTTCGCTCATTACTAACCAAACAAGTAGAATTCCTATGGGATTCCAATCATCAGGATGCCTTTAACAAAACATGCAAATCACTCACAGACACCCCGACCTTATCATTTTTTGACCTACGTCTTCCCACAAAATTGGAAACAGATGCTTCACGGACAAAGGGTCTCGGTTATGCCTTATGGCAATTGGACGGATCATCTTGGAAGCTCATACAGGTTGGAAGTCGATACCTTGCAGACGTGGAGACACGTTATGCAATGATCGAGTTAGAACTTCTTGCTGTGGTTTGGGCTACAAAAAAATGCCAAAACTTCCTTCTGGGCACAGAATTTCAATTAATAATTGATCATAAACCATTACTCCCATTCTTGAACTCATATGCTCTTAATAACGTAGAAAATCCAAGACTTCTACGAATGTTGCTTAAATTACAACAGTTTCGATTTAAAGCAACCTGGGTCCCAGGCAAAGAACACAAGGTAGCGGATGCTCTATCCCGGGCTCCAATTCAACATTCCAATCCTGAAGATGAAGATGGTGAATGTCATGATACAGTTTCACCATCTATAAGAACCCTACAAGCTGTTGATGACTTTGGTATAGTGGCCCTCCCAAATATTGGTATTGATACAATACATTCAATTGCCACCACCGACTCAGAATACAAAGATCTCCTGGAAGTCATAATCGCTGGTTTTCCAGATAATAAATCTATCCTTCCCATTGCCCTGCATAAGTATTGGGGAGTACGGGGTGAACTAACCACTGATAATGGGATCATTCTCAAAGGTGCAAGACTACTTATCCCCAAAGCACTACGCGGCAAAATATTAGAAGAATTGCATTCTTCACATCAAGGTCAAGAACGCACTAAACGCAGAGCCCGTCAAGTAGTATACTGGCCCAATATTGATAATGATATTGACAACAAGGTTTCTAACTGCAGTAGCTGCCGCAAATATCAAAGTCATTTACCTTCAGAGCCACTTATATCTGAACCAACACCATCATTACCATTTCAATCAACATCAAGCGACATATTTACCTTTGGAGGTAATGACTATCTTGCCTTTGTAGATAAGTTATCTGGTTGGCCCTGTCTTACCCGTTTTCATGGATCAGCTAACAGCACAAAGGTTATTCAATCATTGCGTAACTGGTTCCCGAATGTTGGTGTTCCCCAAAAGTTAACAACAGACGGAGGACCCCAATACAATTCAAAACGTTTCACTGATTTCTGCAAACGCTGGAACATACATCATGAGAAATCATCTCCATATCATCCAAAAGCAAATGGCCATGCAGAGGCAGCTGTGAAGTCACTAAAACGATTAGTTCAAAAAACAGCTCACCTACCAGATCCAGAAGAAGCCCTACAAAGAGGTTTGTTGGAGCTTAGAAACACCCCAAGAATCGATGGGCGTAGCCCAGCACAAATTCTATTTGGTAGACCTCTCTCATCATTTGTGGTGGCACATCACCATTCGTTCACAGCTGATTATCAAATAGCTGCTGATAAAGCTGATGCAAACTATAAACAGTACCGTAATGACTATAAAGATTACTACAATAGAACGGCTCATTCCCTTACACAGTTGAAGGTTGGTTGCCAAGTTGACATACAAAACCCACGTAACCATCTTTGGGACAAGCTCGGTGTTATTGTTGCTGTGGGGAAGCGTCGGGATTATATGGTTCGCCTCGGTAGTGGGCGCATATATTGGCGCAATCGTCGCTTTTTGCGTCCATACAATAACTCATCAAAAGAACAAAACATACCAACAGAATTACAAAACCAAATCCTAATGACACCTCGTCGTAGTACCAGAAAACATTCCCCAGTGCAACGATTTGGAATAACTACATAAATTACATGGAAACAATCTACATAATTTCAATGCTTTAAGAGACTAAAAATCGAATCCACATTTTAATGCTCCTTCGACTTGAGGGGGACGTGATACGATATCAATCTAAATGATTTAAAGTGAGCGAGAGGGAAATTCAAACTGATGAATTATATAATTATATAATTATAATACTTGTCTTAGGGAGATAGGTGGCGGGTCGTACTACCGGTATATAACTGTCAGTGTCAGTCAGTATGCTCTATCTGTCAGTGGAAATAATAATTAATTATCATGCAGAGTATTTGCTTTTATA
>JAUCBJ010003346.1:0-15354 GCA_032718475.1 Nemertoderma westbladi
TACTTTTTTTCTCAATTGGTTGTTAAGAATATTTAATAAAATAAATATTTAAGTCCCAGGAACTGGAAAACATCACCCGCGCCGCATTGCTTAAGCAACTTTCGGTAAGTTACTTTGAATTAGTCGGAAAGTCCAAATGTCAAGTTTATAAAGAATAACTAAATGACGTTCCCAATAATTTACTGTATTTGTGTTCTAGGCAACGAAATTACCGAAGTTGGATTTGATGCGTTTAATAAATGCGTTGAGTACCAGACGCAACTCATAGGGAAAGCACCTGGAATGGGGTTAATGAGACTTAATCTGCTGGTAAGTGTGACCAGAAAACTATTTAGTATACAGTATGGGCAATTCCACAGAAAATGGACCCGATATGAAAAAATTAAACTTAGTAAAATAAGCGGCAGGTCATGATATAATGGAATTGGTAAAATTTTTCGAATTTGACAAATTCAACATTGATTTGAGGGCATTGAGTATAAATTTTGGCTATTATATCGACCGTTACCACGCCAAGGATAAAAAACGAAAAAAAAATACTAGCCTAATTAATATTCAAGGTGACATATTTTGTTTACTGTTCAGCCATATATGGTTTACTTATTGGTATCATTGTGGTGGGTTAATCAGCTGTAAATGCACATTCCAATGGAGGTTGTTCTATGCCATAAACCAACATGCTTCTCATACAATCACAGGCCTAATCACTAAAACTACCACCTGAATCTCTAATTATTGTAACGCCGTATTTTTAAACTACTTGGTTATTGAATGAATGTTACATTATGCATCGAAATTGAACAGAATAATGTAGGTTGTGAATTCAGTGATTGATTTTCAGTAATTTAGTATCGATTACCGGTTTAATCGTATAGATGTCCTCAATTATTGAAACTAACTGTTCTGTAATTTCTAGAGAAACCTTGCTTCGCCAACATCTCAAAGTTATATAAGATTACAAAATACCATGACCCTTCGCGACCCCTACTACAAATCCCCAAAGACACCGGAGGAAACCGATTCCCATCCAACCTCAGCCAAGGCCAAGTAACCAAACCAACAAACCATTAATAGGACTCCAGAAGATATCCAACCATTACTCTACAGCTCAATTATTTTATGTTATGATGCGATAATGAAGTTAAATTGTATTAAATATATAATAATTCTGTTTAGAATATAGTATTTAAATATTCATTAAGAAATAATATTATATTGGTTTTAAAACACCACATGACAATATTATATTGTTCTATTGTACTACACCACGTGACCAATACAAATAATAATGCATTAACCCTTTGGTTACTAGGCCCTTTTTTAAATAGCCCCCCAGAACCTAAAAATTAAGCAAACTTTAAAACACATTTACGTCAATGCCAATCATCTAGAAGTTATGATACATTTTTTAAATGATTTGACTTTTATCTTAAAAGGTGTCATGATTGATATTCTTCATATTTTTTTAATTTAAAAAAATTAAATTTTTATAAATTAAAAAAAAATTTAATTAAAATTTTTTTTTTAATTTAAAAAAAAAATAATTTTTGAAAATTAAAAAAATATTTATTTTTCTGAACTATATCATATATATTATTATATTCCATGGTCTATTTATGGCACCGGTATAATCTATATTACTTATTTATAATAATCTGCAAAGCATTTATCAAGGCAGAGCCCTGGATATAAACTGTGAATGAATGATAAATATAAATGAATAATTATTGTAATACTAAAATGCAATATAGCTTCATTATTGCAGAATTACCACAATAATCCACCAGGATGCTAGTACAGGAACAATCATCATACCCATTATTCTATTTACGAAATACAATTACGTAATTCACCAATATGAAGAATACCAGGATTTCACTTTTCACTTTTCAGTCATGTATTTATTTATTTACAAAGTAGATTATTACAGTGTCAAGCTTGACAGGGAAATAAACTCTGATTGGTTGGAATTCTCAAGGGCTACTCATTCAAACCTCTGCCATATCCTACTGTACAGTACAAGGTACAATCAATCTGCTTTCAATAAGCAGCCTGCTGTCTCTGAAAAGGAGCTCATCACTGATTGGTTGAATTCCAACCTCTAACTCAAACTCCGATCACTTTTTTAACTAAAACGGGTAGTATAGTGTCCTAAGCGATGGATAAACACTGCTAGAATAACCTAAACTTGAATCATCCCCATTGGCAGCAATAAACACCAGGACGTATATATACGTCCTTAGGACACTGTTGAGGACGTATATATACGTCCTTAGGGCTCAAAGGGTTAAAGATACGTGTCTTATTTTAGCAGACGTTTTAGGATCGTCAATGGCAGACCTCAACTTTTCCTCTCGGTTGGTTTCCAGAGAGAACAATGACATCGTCATTGGGTAATCCGATCAATTCCTCGGCAATAAAGATGTTACCGATTATTTGACTTTGCAATGTACTGTAAGTGTTACACAATGCAAGTTACATCAAGGAATAGTCTTTTCAGCCCAACAAGCAGTTAACGATTAGATATCAGAAAGGCCTAGCATCATGTCCTTCCTAAAAGTCCTGTAGCCCCCATTACAAAGTGGAGAATTGAAAACGGATATTTATTATTTACAGTATAATATTTACAGAATAAATTATTAGGCGGCGATCAGGTTTGTTATAAATAGTAATAAAAGCTGCTAATTCAGAAAACGCACGCGATAAAACTGCATGTTGTATTATGTTGGGCATAAGAGTTAAGTCATTAGATATTGGCAACTACATCACTATTAAGGTGTCTCTCTTCCAACCCACCAGATAAAACCTCCCACACATCTGTTACCTTGGCAGTTGGTAGCTTTCTTCCACCCAATGTGAAAATATTTATTATTGCGTTGCTTGTTGTGTTTGGGTTCTCATTCCAGCAATCAAGTGAGACACAATAGCAACCATTAGGGGCCACTCAATATGCCTTTAACTGGGGCGAGTTTCAACCATTAGGGGCTACTCACTATGCCTGTAACTGGGGCGAGTTTCAACCATTAGGGGCCACTCACTATGCCTGTAACTGGGGCGAGTTTCAACCATTAGGGGCCACTCAATATGCCTTTAACTGGGGCGAGTTTCAACCATTAGGGGCTACTCACTATGCCTGTAACTGGGGCGAGTTTCAACCATTAGGGGCCACTCACTATGCCTGTAACTGGGGCGAGTTTCAACCATTAGGGGCCACTCACTATGCCTTTAACTGGGGCGAGTTTCAACCATTAGGGGCCACTCACTATGCCTTTAACTGGGGCGAGTTTCAACCATTAGGGGCCACTCACTATGCCTGTAACTGGGGCGAGTTTCAACCATTAGGGGCCACTCACTATGCCTGTAACTGGGGCGAGTTTCAACCATTAGGGGCCACTCACTATGCCTGTAACTGGGGCGAGTTTCAACCATTAGGGGCCACTCACTATGCCTTTAACTGGGGCGAGTTTCAACCATTAGGGGCCACTCACTATGCCTGTAACTGGGGCGAGTTTCAACCATTAGGGGCCACTCACTATGCCTTTAACTGGGGCGAGTTTCAACCATTAGGGGCTACTCACTATGCCTTTAACTGGGGCGAGTTTCAACCATTAGGGGCCACTCACTATGCCTGTAACTGGGGCGAGTTTCAACCATTAGGGGCCACTCACTATGCCTTTAACTGGGGCGAGTTTCAACCATTAGGGGCCACTCACTATGCCTTTAACTGGGGCGAGTTTCAATCATTAGGGGCCACTCACTATGCCTGTAACTGGGGCGAGTTTCAACCATTAGGGGCCACTCACTATGCCTGTAACTGGGGCGAGTTTCAACCATTAGGGGCCACTCACTATGCCTGTAACTGGGGCGAGTTTCAACCATTAGGGGCCACTCACTATGCCTTTAACTGGGGCGAGTTTCAACCATTAGGGGCCACTCACTATGCCTGTAACTGGGGCGAGTTTCAACCATTAGGGGCCACTCACTATGCCTTTAACTGGGGCGAGTTTCAACCATTAGGGGCCACTCACTATGCCTTTAACTGGGGCGAGTTTCAACCATTAGGGGCCACTCACTATGCCTGTAACTGGGGCGAGTTTCAACCATTAGGGGCCACTCACTATGCCTTTAACTGGGGCGAGTTTCAACCATTAGGGGCCACTCACTATGCCTGTAACTGGGGCGAGTTTCAACCATTAGGGGCCACTCACTATGCCTTTAACTGGGGCGAGTTTCAACCATTAGGGGCCACTCACTATGCCTGTAACTGGGGCGAGTTTCAACCATTAGGGGCCACTCACTATGCCTGTAACTGGGGCGAGTTTCAACCATTAGGGGCCACTCACTATGCCTGTAACTGGGGCGAGTTTCAACCATTAGGGGCCACTCACTATGCCTTTAACTGGGGCGAGTTTCAACCATTAGGGGCCACTCACTATGCCTTTAACTGGGGCGAGTTTCAACCATTAGGGGCCACTCACTATGCCTGTAACTGGGGCGAGTTTCAACCATTAGGGGCCACTCACTATGCCTGTAACTGGGGCGAGTTTCAACCATTAGGGGCCACTCACTATGCCTGTAACTGGGGCGAGTTTCAACCATTAGGGGCCACTCACTATGCCTGTAACTGGGGCGAGTTTCAACCATTAGGGGCCACTCACTATGCCTGTAACTGGGGCGAGTTTCAACCATTAGGGGCCACTCACTATGCCTTTAACTGGGGCGAGTTTCAACCATTAGGGGCCACTCACTATGCCTGTAACTGGGGCGAGTTTCAACCATTAGGGGCCACTCACTATGCCTTTAACTGGGGCGAGTTTCAACCATTAGGGGCCACTCACTATGCCTTTAACTGGGGCGAGTTTCAACCATTAGGGGCCACTCACTATGCCTGTAACTGGGGCGAGTTTCAACCATTAGGGGCCACTCACTATGCCTTTAACTGGGGCGAGTTTCAACCATTAGGGGCCACTCACTATGCCTGTAACTGGGGCGAGTTTCAACCATTAGGGGCCACTCACTATGCCTTTAACTGGGGCGAGTTTCAACCATTAGGGGCCACTCACTATGCCTGTAACTGGGGCGAGTTTCAACCATTAGGGGCCACTCACTATGCCTTTAACTGGGGCGAGTTTCAACCATTAGGGGCCACTCACTATGCCTTTAACTGGGGCGAGTTTCAACCATTAGGGGCCACTCACTATGCCTGTAACTGGGGCGAGTTTCAACCATTAGGGGCCACTCACTATGCCTTTAACTGGGGCGAGTTTCAACCATTAGGGGCCACTCACTATGCCTGTAACTGGGGCGAGTTTCAACCATTAGGGGCCACTCACTATGCCTTTAACTGGGGCGAGTTTCAACCATTAGGGGCCACTCACTATGCCTGTAACTGGGGCGAGTTTCAACCATTAGGGGCCACTCACTATGCCTGTAACTGGGGCGAGTTTCAACCATTAGGGGCCACTCACTATGCCTTTAACTGGGGCGAGTTTGGCTGAGCCATATATCATTAACCCTAATATATTTTCCACCTTTACAAGGTGCGCTCTCATACAGCCAGATAGATTGGTAGCATTTCATTCTTACAGATTGGTAGCATTTCATTCTTACAATGTCCTTTCTCACACACTTTGTTATCGGCCGGAGAAAAAGGCCCTTGTAGAAATATATATGTAATTTACCTTTTTTCGGTCCTATCAGGAAAGTTATTATGTGGCAGTAGCAGTGCTATGACAACGGTGTAGTATCGTTTGACCGTAATCCTATCCTATCTATTGATTGATTATCTATTGATATACTATCAATTGAACTGTGTTAACTTGCTTTACTCCCTTTGAGATACTCATCCGCACAGCAAGCAATAAATCGGTACACCCGTTTAGTATATTTTATAGATTAATTGTTTGGATATTATTAAAGCCTTCAATCATATTATATTAATTTATCTTTTAAGTTAAAAAAGTAACATTACGATGTGGAAGGATGTTTTATAATGAATCAATTGAATGAAACAATTTCCTCAATGTATTATTGGCAGAGGAACGTCTATACAGATATAGTCGACACTACAATACAAACAATATGTTCGTAGACAGAAACGTGGGTAAAGTTAATTTTACTATAGTGTAGAAAATTCGGTAGCAATAATAATATTATAGCACAGCAGTAACATAATATCGGATACTGCATATCAAAAAATAAGAAGATCGAATTATCAATGGAATAAACCACAATATGTAAAAGTTAATTACAGAAAGATATTAATTAATAAACTCCAACACCCCAGAAATATAATGGAATTATTATTATAATTTACAAAATAGTTTCATGAGATTACCGGTAACCAATTCATATAAATGTTATACGAGACCCTAAGCCCCTATAATAAATCATCACGAACAGTCACAAGTTCGGTTCGCGTTCGCGGTATGGAGAGGCGCTCGCATTAACTCGTCGACACAACCAACCCGGAGCGCGATTCTCCGATCTCAACCTGCACCCAACGCGTATCCGGGTTGCTCACCCAGTTAGTACAACCACGGAACCAATCCGTCTACCTCGGGGTTACTCACTGCGATTACGCTAATCCGTTCCGGTCGGCTTCTCCTTGGCGTTCCGTAACTCTCGGGTGCCGCGGAAACGGATAGGAGCGACGCCCGGTTTATAGATCGCTAGAGATGGTCGATTCTTATTGGTCAGCTTGGGCGACGAAGCCTCGCTGGTAGCGGGTGTAGCAACTACAGGAGCTTCGGCGGACCAACTCGGTGGGTCGGACGACTCCTTCCGCTGTACCCTCGGCGACGAACCATCCGGTTTCACAGACGTCCTCTTCATCTCCCTATGATTCCCTCCAGTAGTTTTGGACTTCGTATCGTCTTTACCTTTGGGTTCCCTGTACATCTCCCCTTCGTCCACCCAGTCCCAATGCCGGTACCCTCCGCCCCTCCCACGGGGGGGCCCTTCGTACCAATCCTCGTACCAACCACCATCCGGGTGCCGATACCTGGAGCCCCTCCGCCCTCCCCCGGGGGGCCCTTCCCCACGTCTAGCACTCCTCTCAACCACATCAGCCTTACCGGCTCTCAATTCCTTAGAATCATCTTTCTTTGTTTTACCTTCCCTACTACCACCTGGGTCTCCTCCCCTTCTAGGTCGTCTGTCTCTGTGCGAACCATCCCCTCTCCTACCAGCCTCCACCCCTCTCCTTCCACTCATCTTCCCCCCCGCACTCTTCCCAACTGATTCCTCCCCCTCACCCCTATCCTCATCCGATACCGTCATATGATCCTTCCTGCCCCGCTCCTCAGGATATCGCCTCTGCCCCCTCCTACCACTAACTCGGCTACTCTGATTCTCCCTGTAACCCGTTTGTATTTTACCCTCACTCCTATCCCTTTTACTACCGCTGTACGGTTCTTTCGAACTTCTATGTACCAACTTTCCATCATCATTATCCATCTTTACAATGGATTTATCGGATTTTACACTGATGTATTCCTCGCTATTTCTAGTAAAATGAGTTTCAGCGCTGAAAACTTCAGCGAATTCGTCATCAGGCTGTTTATTACTAACAGATTTAGACTCATTCAGCTTTGAAACTTCCATTATTCTAATAGAATCATCCGCATCTTTATTGCTTTTAGGTTTAGAGTCACTAACAACCTTAGCAGCTATAACTGCATCATCAGTGAAGGCAAAATTAACCTCATCCAAACTCCCGTATCTCTTCTTATTAACTTCGTTAGCACCAGTGTCAGTATCATTGAGATTACCAACTATAGAATGTAGGTTATCTAAAAAGAACTGAGTCTCTTCCGGACTATTCACTTTATTTACTCCCCCGTTATTATTAATCTTCTTATCTGACAACAATAAACTAACTGTCGGCCCTGGCGATGAATCTTCCTTATCATCTGAGACCTCCTCGATTCTCTTATTCTTCCGTATAGTCGTTACTATATCAACAGCCGTCCTTTTGCTATCGTTAACTTCATTTACAACCTTCTTGTCATCGTATTCCGCTTTCTTTGACTCTCTCTTCTTCGCGATAAAATTCCCCGACATGGTTTGTAGATGTGGATAACGTTTGTCATCTCTTCTGTACCAATTGTAATCCTTATACGGCTCTTCCTCATTATAACTGCTTTCTACACTTCTACGTTTCTTATTGAAATCTTTTCTCTCCGCCTCTTTCATCCTTAACATATTCTCCTGTTTGTCCTTTAGGTACTCCAATAAGGGAGTTGTCTTTTTAACTACTCCGTGATTCAGTGATCTCTCTCGCTCTTTCTCTTCCACATTTCTAATGAGTTCTTGGTGGATTTCGCTGAGAGAAACAGATGAATCTTTAGTCGAGTTACCTTGATTTTCAATCATTTCCAAAAATTGTTTATAATCGGGATCTGTAGAAATCGTTGACATTCGCGTGTCTTCCTTGGTGTTGGGGAGAGCCACGCGTTGGTAGGGAGCAAACTCTACAATAACGGGGAATTCGTAATCATTCTGATCGACAAAGGAATAGCCATCCCAAGAATCTTTAAACTCTAAAACATCGTCAACACTTTTAAAGTCAATGTAAGCCGAAGAGTGGCCGTAACCACCCAGACTTACATCGGCCTTCATAAAACGGATATAATTAAACGGTGGTAGATAGTCTTCTATCGACTTGATAAATTCATCCTCTGTAAGAGAAGGGGGAAGAAGTCGCACCACTACTTTTGTCAACTGCTTAGTTGGTTTTGTTGCAGTTTGACCCTTAACAGCAGACTTTACTGGCCCTTCTTTGCTCATATTGCTGTATTGAGTGTTCTGTCTATAGGTTGTAGGAGCTAACGGTATTGCTGGTACCGTTACGTACCAGCACCGATAATTTTTTTAGTTTTTATTAACTTGTCATAATAATCATAATCGTGTTAAATACCATGACCTGACCGGTACTGTTGTCAATCCATACAAATAATTAATTTTCATATTATATTCCAGTATTCAGTACCGTCAGACCGTACCGGTACTGGTATCGAACCGGTAACATATCCAATATCGAAGGAACTTGTAATATCCAAATAGAGGTAGAGGGCCTCTATCTTTAGTGAGAAGTGAAACCTGTTGATCTTGTACCGTAAATAGAATCAAAACAACAAATGCCACAGTGCCATACCTACCAGTACTGCGGTACACACACAGCCTTACAGCAGTAGAGCAGTCAGGCCAGAATTTATTTGTTTACCGGGTTAGATACGCCTACAGGGGACCCGGACTGCCGGACCCTCCTGAATCTTTGAATGTGGAATGCTGATTTCAGAATCACAACCAATCACACCAAATCACAAAAAAATTGTAAAGTAAAGGAGCAGGTTACCGGTACAGTGGTTATGGCAGCCCGAACAGCAGAAGGAACCAAAACAATTTTAAAAACCAAAAGAGCAGAAAATTGCAAAAAATGCAGAAAGCTGCCTGCATTATGGCATACATTTGGTTTTAAAACCCCGCTACATTAAATCACCCGCAAAAACATTTATTTCACCTCTAAAAGCTGAAAAGCCCACGGTTTTATTATATACGGGGTGTAATAATTCACAAATTGATTAATTTCTCCTCCTATTATAGGGGCCAGGCTGCAAATAAAGTGCAAAAATCGCAACGCGTTGTGCGCGTATTTGAAATAGTGCGCGGTAAAAGCGCGCAGAATTGAAATAAAAGTGCGCGAAATTATGTGAAAGACAACAAAAGCTGAAATGTGCGCAGTAATCTGTGCAAAAGATTAAAAGTCGTAAAGTGCGTGTACAGGTGGATGACAGGATGAGGTGTAAAAAAAGTTTACATGCATTCAAAGTGAGAAAAATAATTTGCCACAAAAAATTTGCATTTTGCATTGTTAGAATGAAAAAAATTCATTCACTTTGAGTTTTGCTCGCATTTCATTTTCATTTTGCACTGTTAGAATGAAAAAATTCGCTCACTTTGAGTCTTGCTCGCGTTTCTTTATCATTTTTGCACTGTTAGAATGAAAAAATTTCGCTCACTTTGAGTTTTGCTTGCATTTCTTTTTCATTTTGCACTGTCTGACTGTTAGAATGAAAAAATTTCGCTCACTTTGACTTTTGCTCGCGTTTCTTTTTCATTTTACAATGTTAATGAAAAAGTTTTGCTCGCTTCGCTCGCGTATGTTTTTCGTTTACATTGTTAAAATGTGGTGTGCACGTTTTTTTCGGTGCATTCGCGGTATATTGTCCAATATTGCGCGGCTGAAAAATTGTGCACAGGCGTTGTGCGCGGTTCAGTGGTGGTTTGCAGCCTGGGGATGATATAAATGGACACATTTACCGGTATGTGATTTTATCTTCCCCTTAGCGATTGGCGGATTTAGGAGGGAATTTAAATATACAATTATGCTGTAATAAATCCGTCCGCTAATGATTGGTTGATTTAGGGGAGAGTTTAAATAGGCCCTACACAATTATGTTGTAATAAATCAGCCCGCAAATGATTGGCTGATTTAGGGGAGAGTTTAAATACACAATTATGCTGTAATAAATCCGCCCGCTAAAGGTTGGTTGATTTAGGGGAGAGTTTAAATACACAATTATGCTGTAATAAATCCGCTCGCTAATGATTGGCTGATTTAGGGGAGAGTTTAAATACACAATTATGTTGTAATAAATCCGCCCGCTAATGATTGGTTGATTTAGGGGAGAGTTTAAATACACAATTATGCTGTAATAAATCCGCCCGCTAATGATTGGCTGATTTAGGGGAGAGTTTTAATACACAATTATGCTGTAATAAATCTGCCCGCAAATGATTGGCTGATATAGGGGGAAATCCTTTGAAAATCCTAAATTGTAGGCTACCAATTGCGGTACCGGTAGGCTACTGTTGTATATACAGTATGTCATTTTCAAATAGGCCTCTCATTGTCTCATTATATTTCTATAAATTATCCAGTCGCTTGGGGTGGATATTATTTCAGCCAATCACTAGCGCGAGGATTTAATACACCATAATTGTGTATTTAAACTCTCCCCTATATCAGCCAATCATTAGCAGGCGGATTTATTACAACATAATTGTGTATTTAAACTCCCCCCTAAATCAGCCAATCATTAGCGGGCGGATTTATTACAGCATAATTGTGTATTTAAACTCTCCCCTACTGCCCTAAATCAGCCAATCATTAGCGGGCGGATTTATTACAGCATAATTTTGAGCGTATTCAATTCCGCGTCACCAACCCCTATAAAGTGGGCAAGAGCGCCTTTAAGCAATATTGGGGAATACGAGATTGATTGCCAATCAAGCTCGTATCACCCCCAATAAACGGGGACAACAAACCCCAAAGGGCCTCACACAATAGAGGTTAGAGGTCAAGTTACCTCAAGGAGAGAGAGTAACAGCAGAGGGGGGGGGGGGGGGGGGGGGGGGGAACACTCCCGCAGAGGAAAGGCGAGAATTAGGTTGTCGGCCAATGGGGGGACAGCAGGGCATCAGCTGAGTAACACGGCCAAAGGTAGTGTAGTATATTACCGGTCGGTGTTACTCAGTCGCTCGGTTATCTCAGTACAGTCATGGCAGTATGGTGACAGTTTAAGACCGTCACCGCCGTCACCCATATTACCGGTCTATTAACATATAACCAGTTGCTATCTGCTATTGTATTTACATCTGCACATCACATATATATCTATATTATTAAGAACGTCGGAACAACAAATTCCTTATCCATCACACGGTGCGGCTGACGTGTACATAAACAACACCGGTCGGGATTCTCGGATCCCGTCACAATAATTGTGTATTTAAACTCTCCCCTAAATCAGCTAATCAGTATCTAACCAGTCCCTTCAAAGTAAATGCAACAATCTGACAATGAATCATTGTAAACGCTACACCTACCGCCTACACCTACCTGCCCGTATGCTAAGTGATTTTTTTGTGCGCCGAACGCGACGCGGCGCAGAAAAAATTGTGCGCCTGCTCAGTCGAAAACAGTGCAAAATCCGCGTGCGCAGCAGAAAAACTGCGCGAGATTGGCGCGCGCAGCAGATATTCTGCGCGAGATTGGCGCGCACAGCAGAAATTCTGCGCGAGATTGGCGCGCACAGCAGAAATACTGCGCGAAATCTCCTACCACGTACCTGCCTGCCTACTGCTGTACTGGCCTAAAGCACACCAAGCAGCCAAGTAGCAAGTACAGAAGTAGGAGGCTTATTATTTCAGTATTTCTTACAGTCTTATCTGTATTGTCATTACCCTGTTACCGGTAGTCAGCAGACTGCCAGGGGTAGCGGGTAGGTCTACTTACCGGTACTGACTTGACTTAGTGCTGTAGTGCAAGTCTGAGCCGTGTTATCAATTTTCTGCGCCTGCGCCTGTCGCGCCGCGCTCTAAATTTTCTGTGCCTGCGCGGCGCTGCGCTCTCAATTTTCTGCGCCTGCTCCAAATTATGGAAAAAATTGTGCGCCGAACGCGTTCGGCGTACATGCCCTTCTTAGCAGAATGGCCTACCTGCCTACACCGCTACACCTAAACCTACCATGAATTTAATGATTCACAACTTAAAAATCTGAAAGTTGAATATTAAAAAATAAAATTTTAAATTTCAACTCAGTTCAAATTTGGACTCCTCCCTGACTGTTCACTACCGGTCTGCCGGTAGCGATGTCTGGATTTACCGTATGATTTAATTTGATTTTTTAACATCAACAACACGAACTGTAAACGAAATTGCACTAGGCCTATACATACACATGTGGCACAATTAGGCCTACCGGGAAACATGTGGGTTCATTTCAATGAGAGGTAAGTAACTGAGTAATGTGGCACAAATACAGTAGTTTTAAAACAACAGGTGTCAACATACAGACAGAAATATACTAAATACAATATAATAGGCCTATATAATATATAAAAATACTGAAATATAACAGGTATAATTAACGTAGCATACATACTGACATACTGACTGACTGTACAAAATATCGCAAGTACTGGTAATGAGTAATGACGTGTGGACTGTGGATGGCCTCATTAGGTTTCACCTCGTTTCCACGAGGGTCCAGAATAAAATGAAGAGTAAATTATAACATTCAATATTCTGATATTATTAAAATAAAGCTAGAGAGCATAGACCAGTCAGGAACACTGGTCACAATTCAGCAATTTGTCCAATATACAGCCAGAATGTGTCCGCGGAAAATGCTCTCATAGTGAAATTTATATTTTATCCATAGAAAACAATGCTAAATTTCATTTGAAAACCGGCAGTGAAATTTTAACATTGGCATTCTAAAAATTATGCCATTAGCACCGCCATAAAATTCTGGGTATAAATTAATTTGAGAATTTGAATCTCATCGTTGGGTTAACTATCATCAATATTAAAAGTAAAAATTGTCACCTTATGTCTGTATGTGCCCAGCTTCATCTGCTTTGAGGACTAGTGAAGTTACAGCCAAAATATGTCCGAAAAAATAATCACAGCCTGTGAAGGACAAATAGTGGCTGCACGGACACTTTCTGGTTGTAAATATGTGGATAATTTTTAGCTGAGCTTCAGCCAGGAAGTGACCAGTGTTCCTAACTGTAGACTGATACTAGTGTCAAGTAAAAGTAGATAAAATTGAAATAAAAGATCCGCCTGTCCGCACTGTAAACTGAATAAAATTAAAGAAGGCCATGGTCGAAGGTCGATTGCTTGTACTTCCCTAATGTAGTTATCAACCAATAGGAGTGTTGTTTTGGTGGATAACATGGGTCGAAAACCAGATCCAAACTTTTTCATTTTGCAATGTTAATGAAAAAAAATGTCTCTCTTCACTCGCGTATGTTTTTCGTTTACATTGTTAAAATGGTGTGCGCGTTTTTTTCGGTGCATGGGCAGGGCATGGCTGCATGGGCAGTATATTGTCCAATATTGCGCGGCTGAAAAATTGTGCGCAGGCGTTGTGCGCGGTTCAGTGGTGGTTTGCAGCCTGGCAGCCTGGAGGTCATGAAGGTGCTTTGAGGTTAAATAAAATAATATTTGATCATATGCTTTTGTTTCGTATGTCAGTATGTTTTGTCTTGTATCATAGGGTATGCTTGCATTGTTACGTTAGGCCTACTGCAGTACTGACAGACCTGATTCCTAAAGTCTGAACTGCCAGTGCCAGACTGTGGACTGCTGAAAGGGAAAGCTATTACAGTCGGACTCAGACCAGGTCTGATTAATCACCGGCTGCTGGGCTGACCGGCCAACCGACCCGTACACCGTACCCCGGTTCGGGTACGGTAAAGTCGTAAAGTACTGCATTAAAAAAGACTGAATTACCTGTAATCGCAATCGGTGCCGCTTACCGGCAGACCGGTGTACTGTCATGACTGTATTAACAGATAAGCCTCATACTGTCATACAGCAGTACAGTGAGCGAGTGAGGCCTATTATAATCCTCGGAATGTCCTGTTAAATATACTACTTACTGTACGGAGCACTGAGGAGAGCTTCGCTCTCCTCAGGTCATCCCTAATGTGTCTGCGGGGGTTCCGGTCTGCCGCCAAGAGACCGGTACGGGCAGCAGATGTCGCTGACACGTCCATCGTGTTAGCGAACGCTGACTCAGAGCCAGGCGCAGGCATGTTTAGATAGGTTACAGGCTGTTTGGTGGTGGTGCAGTTTAACTGTTTGTTGTTGTTTAAGTTTTTAAATTTCCCGCGTTTCTGTAATTACTGTTTTTAATTGTTTGTTATAGTGCCTATAATTGTGTTTGTATTTCTGAAGGTTTTTTATTATTTTGTGAATAAATGAGGCTTGTAAAGTAAAAAAAAAAAAAAAACTTACTGTACTAGGCCTACAGTACAACAAACTGTACAATGCATAGCATAAGCCCTATGCGATTTAATGGGTATATCTTTTCGACCTATGCGTACAGTAAGTAGCTCAACAGATATTGGGTCACAATACCACCAGTTTCAGAGTTTCAACATCAACTACGCATTGGTGCTACGCGACTTTCTTACGCGTAGTCGCGTAGTAAGACTACAGTCCCGCTCTCAAAAAGCATTCCTTTGATCAAACATTGATCAAACTTTGATCAAACATTGATCAAAGTTTGATCAAATATTGAAATGAACCAGGCTTATAAATCCTGCCATTGAGTTCTACCAAAGGCGCTGCACTTCAAAGTCTAGATTCCCACTGAGCCGTAGTGTCAATCAAGCAGCCCTCTCTCTCGCTCTCCCTGTGTGTGGAATGCTCCATGTGCTCTGTAGGATGTCTGCAGAGCACACAGGACACCACATCCATATCATACCATAGGTTTGTACGCTATAGCCGTTATTTAAACCGGACCGCCTAAGGTTATAATAATTTACAGCGAT
>JAUCBJ010003347.1:0-16440 GCA_032718475.1 Nemertoderma westbladi
ACAGTACTACACGTTAGACATGAGTAAGACAGTGTAATTTTGTCGCGTTTTGAAATAAATTATAATATCCATGTTTGCAAATATTGATTCAATATTATGGCGAATATCAATTCCGATGTTTGGAATATTGAATTAATATTTGCAAATTAGTAATTTAATTTGTATGAAATGTAATTTATATTATTCCAAAATTGTAACATTACTCAACGCCGTTAGTATTAACAGCGAGTTGTTATTTAGTTGTTTAGTTGTTATTTTATTCTTTACAACTTTAGAGGACATTACAGCATTGTATTGGCCTGTACAGTTAGTATTGTATTTGGTGTTATTGTTTACGTGGTAACCCATGACGGCGTTAAGTAATGTCCACAAAGGGGACATTACTTAACGCCATCATTAGATACCACGTAAACAATAGGTGGAAATTTGCCTGACAGCCAGATAGGTCTACTGCATTACTTACCGGTAGGCGGGGTATAGCTATTAATAACCAGTAGGGTCTAGCTAGATTATTAACATGGCTCCAAACGCCACCATAAATATACGCTAACTTATTTATAACATAATTTATGTCATTTTTACATTTATTTATACAGCAACTAATTTAATTTGTGCAGTTTCTATCACTTATAATATATATACAATCATTTCGTAATGTTAAAATTTTGGAATAAAACTACATACATACTTGTTGCAAAGTACTTTACAGTGTTCTGATCCTCGTGGCTTTATTTTCACTCACTCACTAACGTTCGTTCGTGTAACAAAGCCATTCGGATCATCACACGTGTAAAGTGCTACTTTACACACAACTATGTAAATAGTTATTGCACAATGATGTCATATTATTAATATTAATTTCAATACTGATATTGTATTACGAGTCTCTTCATCTCATCATATTGCCATAACATAGAAGTCCAAAACGTAAATGTCAATTTTTATTTAAATATAAACGACAATATGTAATTGAAAGAACTGGAAATACCTTAGCATGTAATTTACAAGCAAACTGTTTTCGTAGACTATAAACATTCATTAAAATAATATCTTATAGTGATAATGTATGTTATGGTACAGTGAACAAACAGGAAAAAGTACCTCACACTCCAAGTAATTATATTATTATTCTGATTTGAATTACTCGGGATTTACCCCGTGTGATATTAACTATGCACTAGTGCTGATTATGGAAAGATAACCCTTTTACGCCCATTCTGTAATTATTATTGCAGTAGATATAGGAAGGAACGAATGTTTTGTAACATTTAACTGTCAAAGTAATAATAATGCGAAATAACCTAACGCTGACAATATTGGATCGATTCAATAGAGTTAGATCGATGGAATTTTAAGGATTGGGTTTGTCTTTTTATATTACTACTATTGAAAGTATATAATGCAATATTACTTAATAATTGGTAATTTATTAAATGTCTAGAATAGAGCCGGGTTAAGACAAAAGTCGGGTTGAAAATTTCCAAAACCAAACTTTTTAACACTATTGCCAGATGGCTTGAATGGCTTAACAAATTTCACAAATAATTTTATGTTATTAATATATTTCAAATTTAACAGCAACTTTGAGCAAACGGTGGATCTTATGTCCAGAACTGCGACAAGCAGTATAAAAGGAAATCAATCAGATAAATAACCACGGTATGGAATCAGTCAGTATATTGTACAGTATGTCGGCAGTAGAACAGGATGGGTCAATATAGTACCACAGTGCAAGTGCGTAGTACAGACACCCTTCACCTCCAAGGTAAGTAAGCCTGTCCGTATCAGGCATGTCTTTCCTGAGGCCTATAACCCCCAGGTCAACAGTGGATGTAAGCAAAGTTCCAAAAATATATTCAATAAATAAATATTCCCCTCAAGTGTTTTGATTTGCTTATTTGTTCTATTAATGTGATTTTCTCTAATTTCGACTGACCATCGTAATTGGTAGGAATTTGGTGCATAAATATTTATCAATTTACTGATCCCGTTTATCGTATTTGGTAAGTATTCTGTAAGTATTTGATAAACTTATTTACTGGTGTATAACCGGAGAGTGTAAAGGAGTACTTTATATGCCGTTATTTATAATTGGTGTATTTGTTGTTTTTTGCTTTCACGTACTTTTGAGTTTTGAACATTAACTGACAGCGCCCTGTGTGTTGTTGGACCTTGTAAGGCGTAGACGTTCGTTTTCTACCGTAAGTCGGGTACAAAAGGTAAATTCCCGCGGCAATAATTCTAGATTGGTCGGGTCAGATAATAGACGGAATCTCATATTTACCGTAAAACATCTTACTGCAGGTCTGCCTACTGAGAATTACCGGTATCTGATTGCTTGGCTTCATAGTGTATTAAGTAAATGCTTAATTGTTTTGTAGGCCTCAAAAATATCCCCAACATATTCTCTGGATGAATCGTGGGGCACTTTCGTTTCTTCAACCAAGTATCGAACTGCTATTTATCAACATACCTTACGTATAGATACTTACTAGTTCGAATTTTTCAGTCGATCGGAACCACTTTATGCGGTCTTAGCCCATCAACAGTTCGTTATACCCTGTACAAATGGGCCACCAAAAGATTAAAAAATTTTTTTCTTCTCCCTTCAACTAAAAACCTAGCACAAATTGATATTCACAATGACAACGGCAAAACATCTATTGGTAATAATTTACCATCAACTGGCACCATTATAAATAAACTTTAGGTGAAAGATGGATCAAGTGTGAAAACTGGCCCATTTTACCCCATTTCCCCCTAATTGAAGAGTTTTCAATAAAGAAAGACAGGCATCTGGCTGTTATCTTTGTTGACTTCTTCAAGGCCTTTGATTCAGTCTCTCGCTCACGTATGTTCAGCATACTTTCATTATATGGGATTCCTGATGAAATTATTGCAGTAATCACTGCAGTAATCGCAGTAATCAAATCAGTATACGATGGTTCGACAACATTTGTGTCTACTGTTGACGGTGACACAGAACCATTTGAGGTGTTATGGGGCGTCCTCCAGGGAGACACACTTGCACCATTCTTGTTCATAATTGTTGTTGACTATGTTCTACTCATGTTCTTAGATCATCATAATGATGATGGGGTGATGATAACTCCACCTACTGGCTCCAGAAGTCGAGGAAATCCTGCCAAGTACCTAACTGATCTAGACTTTAATGATGACTTAGGAGTACTCTCAGAACCACTAGAGGGAGCCCAACGGCTCCTGAGCTCATTAGAACATGCTGCTTCTAGTGTTGGTCTTTTTATTAACTCCAGAAAGACCTACATTTTGACAGTTAACTTTGAAAGTCCTCAGCAAGTCTCTGATCGGATGAGCATAAGCTCAAAAGATGGTATGCTTGAGCATGTGGATGACTTCTGTTACCTGGGATCATGGATCCGGAAGTCAGGTGAGGACCTTCGAATACGTAGGGGAAAGGCATGGGTAGCCTTGAATAGGCTTTCCAGGATTTGGAAGTCAACGAGAATTAATCGGAAACTTAAGGTCCGATTATTTAGAGCAGCAGTAGTTCCAGTACTCCTCTATGGGAGTCCAGGCTGGGCTCTAACTGCTGAGGACACCAAATCTCTGGATGGCACATTTACAAGAATGCTACGCCGGGCTCATTGTGTCAAGTACAATACACACATCTCCAACCAGACACTATATAACATTGGAGGTGTCTCATTGGTTCCCCCAAGCTTGACACTGGAACAAAATCGCCTCCGCTTTGCAGGACATTGCTTTCGCCGTGAGGACCAGCCAGTGTATAATCTTGAACTTTGGCAGCCTCATGGAGTGAATAAGCATGGTGGACAGCCCATGACTTTCTTGAGACGCATCTTAAAGGACACTGGCCTTGAAGATGCGGATGATCTAGCAAATGTCATGGGTGATAGGGAGTTGTGGCGGTGCAATTTTGTCGATAAGCCGGCACATCATTCTTAAAAATGCAGCTGCAATACAGCATGCCGATCGTAGTAGTAAGACAGGTTCGTTTAAAGACAGCTTGATGGCGTTCTAGTGAATTCATGTGGATGATTATGCCTAGTGTGAACTATACGGATTACTCCACTCTATTAATTAAGTTTTACAGAAAAGAGTTTTTCAAAACAATTTGTTATTTATTACGAAAAATAATTTAAACACTTTATTTTCGTATTATGCAACAATGACAGCTAATAATTGACAAATTTATACTTTATATTACCATTTGCAATAAAAAACTATTGATGAATAATTTGTAATAAACAAATTAACTCAGAATATTTTAAGATAAATATAAAAAATTTTCTTACATACAAGTTCTACAATAAGACAGATAAACATTATAGGCTATACATACAGACCGCTACATCTATTATGGAGATGACCATTTATTTTGGAAACATCCAAGCAACAAATGACGAAACAATAAATTATAGACCATCAATTTGTGTTATCGAGTATCTCTTTTTCGAATTCAATAGAAAACAAAATAAATATTAAAAAGACATCTTGTGGCAATGAAGGAACTTAACAAGCTACGACTTTAGACACATAACGATATAGAACACACACGGCGCGCTGCTACTTGTAACTTTCTTTGGTTTCTTTATTGATCGGCTTGTACAATTATACAATTATTGTACCTAAATAATAATATATAAGTACAAAGATATATCCCAGCAATCCATAGAAAATAGTTTAATTCTAGTTGATCTCGTCTATTGTTTTTATTTTAATTGTTATATAATAACCGATGTATTTATACCCTATTTGTCGCATCTGATTTTTCCCCACAATGCCACCAAATTCTTGGATACATATTAAAGGTTGATATAAATAAATCAATGGCTATTTAGCGGATGTTTTTGCACCGGAATAGTTTCATTAAAATCTTTTTAAATGCTCTTCTGAAGTTATCGATACAAACTGGATAGAGGAAAGGATTGAGTAACGAATTGAGGTAACCCATCCATACTGTTAGATAGAAAACCTGCAAAAGAAGTGGTTATAATTCGATTATTTTATTGTCTTTAAGGTTAAAGCACGAATTTGGTCGTCCTAAAGCAGAACTATTCATAGAGTTTGAAAGTCCTGTAAAATAATATCCTTTTATCCTATAAGTTTTCAACTCGACAGCTTGAAATGTCACAAATATAACATATAATTATATCTAATAAAAATGACGACGGAGATAACTAACTACCCTATCTGCAATGCAGACTGAAAGAAACCTAGTGTAACAACGTACCTCGTGATTTATGCAATCGCTACAGACTGACACGACAAAATAGGTAAAAAAATACGGAAGCCAACAGAAACAAAACATCCCCATTATTATTGACAGTTGTTTAGCGGCACGTACTTCTTTATCCTGTTTTTTTTCCATTTTCTTCGCTGATTTCTGCGGATGAAAAAAAAAACGAGAATGAAAGACTTTCAGATTTATACAACATATTGATTCTAAAACATTTGAAGAGTGAATGAAATATAGAGCAAGTTCACTGTATGTTGCCTCTCCAATTATATTTTAAATTTATTATTTTAAAGTTTCTTTAAATAAACTATCCCTCTGTCAATATTATACTTTTTATAAAGGTAATGTAGAATGAAAATGAATAATGGGAAACGAAACGTAATGAGGCAAAGGTAATAAATAATACTGATATACTCTGCCCTATGTTGATACAATGCGACGTCGAGATTCCACCTATCTCTATACTGTAGGCTCTAGGGTGTATACAGTATCCCAGTTGGCCTTTGTTTACGATTTACCGAAACGCATCTATCAGTTTGCCTAAGCGCATCCTGTTAATAGTTGCCGAAATGCAACTATGAGTTGCCGAAATGCATCACTCAGTTGCCGAAACACAACCTTGTTTCCATGTTGCCGAAACGCGACTATGAGTTGCCGAAACGCGGTTCTAAAGCTACTATCAGTTGCCGAAACGCGACAACACCACCTATCCAGCCCCATCCAACAGATGGTAGGATTGATATAGGGTGACAAATTATCACTACTTTTATTTAGCCTATTTATAGCAGACCTGCTCACCCAGTGCCGGATTAAGCCTTTGGTGGCCTAAGGCACATTTTAGTAATTTCCAAAAATGGCCCGAAAATTGATATTTTTCCGCAAACCCTTTCAAAAGAAAAAGTTGCTAAAAACAACTGAAATTGTGAAAATGTTGCGAAGGAAATATAAAGTATTTTCGTTGGATGACTGTGAAAATAAGAACTAAGTACTTTAATAATAAGTACTTTGCAAAAATAGTTTTCATCAAGAATTGTAACATTACAAAACGGCATATTATGCCTATAAAAGCTTGTGTTATTTATGGAATGTGTTATTTATTTTCTGTAGAGTAGGTTTCACAGGGTACTTATCTTTACAGGACTTGCTGAGAAATATAACACACCAAAAGTGTTGGCTTAGTGCAAAGATATAATATTTCTGATCTAGATTTGGACTTGCTGAGAAAGAAATGTTCTCCGATAGAGAACAGTCTCGGAAATAAGTACTTTTTGTCACTAATTTTAATTTACCAAATTCAATTATGCTGCCCAATTATGCTTTTAGGTTTTGCAGGAAATGCACCTAAAAGGCTATCGAATGCAAAATTCAATACACGAGGGCAGAACATCTGAATTTCGGTTAAATTAAATTAGTGTCAAGAAGTTTTTTTTATCAACAACTATTTTATCTCCAATTAATTTATCTTTTTTTTATATCTATTAGGGCCTATATTTATAAAACTCGTTTCCGGTAAAAAAAAAATTAATTTCGCACTACCATATCTCCACGCCATACATTTACTATGTACAGTGTTTCCAGTATGTCACCACGTCATTATTTGGTTGTTCTAGAAAGTTTAAGAGCATAACTACAAATAATTGCCCACAAATAAATAAAATTAAATTCTCCATTGTTCATAATTAGCACTTTAAAGTTTTACTGCCCAAGTTTTATTATTTCCCTGCCATCAGGTCTCTAACTAATAACACAGTACCTGTCGGTCGACTGAGCTAGAATTTTGCACTTTCTATCAGAAATTTAGGGATAGAAAGTAGTCGAAAGATGCACTCTCTTGCTTTTTTTCTATAAATTATGTGGACTTTTCAGATAAAAACATTTTTTCACAAGAACGACTCGCTGAGAAAAAAATGGCCCGTATTTTCGGCTGGCCCTAAGGCACGTGCCTTATATGCCTTAAGGTTAATCCGGCACTGTGCTCACCGCTCTATGTGGTGTGACCATTGGTTTTGTCATTCTCCTGTACGCCGATGATCTTGCTATCTCTGGGTGATCTTACTATCTCTTTTGGGTAAACTTTCTGGAAACCGCCGCCGAATAGCGGCACAATATATCTCGAACGCGTACCACCACAAGGTCTGTGCGAGTCAAAACTGTTGGAGAGCATCCGAGACCATCTGTCGTTGCCATTTCTGACTCGACCCCGATCCCATTGCCATTGAGTGGCTCATTGTAAGACACTGAACGAACTCATGTAATGTCAAGTCATGACCCTAGTTTTAAAATAACTTGTGCCATAACGCTATAAAGTGCTATTTTATGAACAATGATGTATATAGTTATATATAAAAAACGTAATAAAGTTTTCTTCTGACATTTTATCAAAAGTGTCTGTTTTTCTCTTCTTACGACCAAAAATTATATTCATAGACGTTTTTAATACTCGAATACTAATTTTACCAACAGCGTAAATAATTTGCTTTTTTTGCTTTGAATAAGCTTGAGTGAAAGGAAGTGCTCCACTTTTCCTCACCAACCTATCTCGGAAGGAAATTTCTCCTTCCGCCTTTTTGTGTAACACAACAGGCTGCAAGGTTATAACTATAAGTAGTGTGAATATGATAGTTAGTTGTATAAGGTTATACACATATATGTATATATATCATCTCTATCACATTAGGATGAATTGACGGGTATCTCTTCATGAGACATGTGATGAAGCAAATCCCATCTCGGCAAATTAATATCTCGTATCAATGTTAAATTTATGGAAAGGAGCAGGTTACAGTGGCACTTTTCGATTTCCCGCCAGGTGGGGGATGGATTTTGATTGCGTCGAATGTCCCCCCCCCCCCCCTATTTGCTGTTCACTTATCTTACTTTTGAATTTATCAAGGTCGTATTTTAGGGAGAATTTAGATAATCGTGTCTTAACAAAATATCACCAAAGGGAATTGAGGAAATTGAGTTAAATCTTTTCCTTATTCTATTATTACTGTGATATTATGGGATGATTATCTCGAGACATTTTGTATTGTGACTCAGGGGTCTCAGAGACATATTTCCTATCAATGCCTGTCGTCCGAAGGCAATCAAAATTACTCCCTCTCCATCAGTGGAAAATCAACATAAATAACAGCTGATTAATAGAAAAAATAAAACTTTAACAACACTGCAAGACTTTACTTTTGTTTTGGATAGAACAACGTACCACTCCAACCTGGTCAATTACTTTACTAATTTTTTTTTTTTTTTAATTATTATTATTATTTTTTTTTTAATTTAACATTACGAGATATTAATTTCGGGTGGAATACACCTTGAATAAGGTAAACTGAACACTCAAATATAATTTAATGAATATAATTGTTATTACAGTTTCATTACCGGTAAAGCCTCTATGTATCTTTCAGAGATTTACTCTTGGAATCTTTAATTTTGCCTGCATCATACGACACCCTATATATTGTATTGATAAATTATAAATAATATTTCAGAACAATGTTGTTAACAGCAGGTTGATGTGAAGAATAATTGATACCAACATTTAAGTAAATCAGGCGTGACAGAAAATAAATCGTCACCATTACTTTGCCAGGTGCACATCCGATCCCATCCGATGCATATATACAGCATCACTTCATTTACCATTCATGGCGCACACAATTTGATGCCGGCGGGAAATTCTTAGAAAGAAATTTAGTGAAATCTCTATTGTTGAAGCTGGCGAATAAATCAATTACTATAGATTATTTATAAATCTTCTCACAACTAACCTATTGCTTTGTATAATTTATTTAGTAGAACGATTGGGAGGCACACAATTTAATTTGTTTTCCCACAGCTAAAAATGTGTGACATGTGTGCACTAGAGCAAGTGATGAGGTGTCAATATGAATTCATAATAACATGCCGATATGACGTCATAGATTATAGATTTCATGATAGTATTTCGGATAGTGCTGTGAGCATAGTGTGGGAAAAGGCAGATTAGTTAATATTGAAATTTGATAGAATTTGATGTGGTGTGATGAAGCTGCGTATCAGATAAAAAAATATATCCTCATCATGGTACATATACTGCTGACCTGCTCATACACTGCTGACCTGAACTGAACAGTTCATCAGGCAAGGTGTTTGGTGTCATCTATAACCTTACCAACACCAGGCATAACAAAGCCGCAATGTGCTAAATATAACCGGTTTCTTTGAGGTAGGGTGAATAGCATCTCATTACATTAGCGAATGAATTACTACATCATTCATTACTAGGATATCTGTGGCAATATTTGCTGGAAACAACTCGGGCATAGCAGCCAGGTCCGGAAATGCAGTCACTCCCATGGGGCCTCGCAACTATAAGTTAAGGAAAGAGGGTGGTATCTGAAACAAGTTTCAATCCCAGCATGGATGCATCCAGCTTCCACACCACATACCACATACAAAGCGCATTCATGCCATAGAACTTGAAGGTGGGAAATTCCAGTTAGAGAATTTCCCGAAACTCAAGTTTTAAGAACATTATTGGAGAAGGCAAAACTAGTCAAGAGCGCAGATGTGACCGATAATGAATAATATAAACTAAGCTCAGCTAAACAGCTTTGGCCTTATTATCACGAAACTGGATTAAGCTGAGCTACTGCAGGCCTATTATTATTATTATTATTAACCGTCTTACGCGCCCCGGTTGCTTTATTACATGTAGATTTATATACAAAAAATAAATTAAAATACGCAAGTGCATGCACAATGTGGACTTAGCAACAACACTGCATAAGAGTAGTATAAAAGCATAATTAGTTTAAAAGTTTTATAGAGTTTAGTTTTAATTTTTTAGATTAAAAATTTAAGAATATAAACCCTATGCGATAAAATATATTATACCAGCAATGATTAATGTATGACAGACAACATGGAAGTGAATATTAAATTATATACCTACGCGATAATTAATCTAAGACAACATGAAACATGAAAGTGCACAAAATGAAATTCAAATTAGATAAATTAGAGCGCCTGTAGTCCGACAGCATCTCCTCGCTTGCTACACCGGCTAGATGGCGAGTAAGGATTATGACTGAATAGGAAAGTAACTTTGGTGTTCCCACAGTTAAAAATAGAATAGATGTTTCAGAGGTGGCCAGAGTGTTGCAATTAAATGTGTGGAATAAAGCATAAAGACAGTTATTCGATATGTAGCATCCCATCCTCAATACCGACCTCACAGCCGTATGGTGAATTATATCCAAAGCCTACAATATGTGATGGGGTATTATTGCTGAGCCATAGAGGATTGATGGGGTGCAGATGACCTCCCATGCAGATGACATCTAGTCTGGTAATGTCTAATGGTACATCATATACTGCGCTAGACCTCTCGTGTCTACTCTAGAACGATTCATCCATATTCTCTGGGTGAAGTGATCCAAGATATTCTTATCAGTTACTGGTAGTGGAAGCCCCAAGAACATGGATTTGTAGGTCTAATTAGTTATCCAGACTCGGCGATGATGAATCTATCCGAGGTTTGTTTCAGAATAATTTTACTACAGACAACAAATTTTGTTTTTGTAATGTTGAGGGATAAATTGTGTCTACTGAAGTAATCTTCACAAATTTGAAAGAGACTTTTAATGTCGTTAAAGAGGTTGGCCATTAGTATAATGTCATCTGCGAATCCAATTGAAGGGTATGACATTTTACCAATATGTAGTCCTAAACCTGAAGAAGCCAATTCGTCAAAGAGGTCGGCGAGATAAATGTTGAAAAGATATGCTGAAATGATGCCACCCTGTCTTATGCTGCACGTCAAGGAGATCTTTGATTTTGAGATTCGCCCATTTATCACCATAGAAGCTTTTGATTGGATGTAGTAAGAATACATAGTTGTCAGGACAGAGAGATTTAAGTTTGCTTTTGCCAGTTTCCTGAAGAGCTGTTTATAAGAGACAGTATCGAAGGCGCTTGTGAGATCCAGTGAAATTATGTGAACATTAGAACCTGAATTATTAAAAAGTTGAATCAATTTGGCTGCTGCAATGAATGGTGTTTCGGTACTCATTTTTGTTTTGTACCCAATTTGCAGATCATTCGTCTTTAAGGACCTTATGTCCCATGCAACCAAGATTTCCCATAACTTTGATAAAATTGGAGTAATAGCCTCTATATATTCCGGTTTTCTCAATATCGCGATCACCCCCTTTTAATAATGGTGTCAACAAACTCGCGCAAAAGCTTTCAGGAACTTTCCCTGAAGCCATAATATTATTAAGCAAAGCCTGAAGATGTGCAAGCAGCTCTGCTGACTGGCTGAATATGAGATGCTCAGCTGTTAGATGATGTATTTCAGCCTCTTTGCAGGTGTTGAGCTGTGATATGGCTGATGCTATGTCCTTTAAGCTGAAGGTTTTGGGACTACAGTTACTGCTAGATTCCAGCAACTCCTTGTAGAATAGGATATCCTGATCGTTGTTTCCATCAAATTTTTCCTTATAATCGTGAAATAGTTGGCCCTTGTATAAGTCAGAAACTGTTGTCCTGCTTTTAAGGTTTGCCAAAATTTGTTTCTATTGGTCTTGCAAAGGTCAGTAAGATTGCGTATATATTTCAAGTAACTGTGACGTTCTTCGCGCGATTTGTCCCTGCGTTGAGCCAACTTTTCCAGTGAATTATTTTCATTATTATTTTGATTAGCATTAAGATGGCAGGTGTTGCCTTTGTATGTCTAGTCTAGGAATCCATTTGTTTTTGTGAGGATAGACACGAGGTATATGGTGTTTTGAAGCTAATTATGGGGCCATTATAATATACTTGGTTGTTACCTCATTATTTTGACAAGAGACTCCTGTTTGTTGATTCAATTCTATTAGTGTTTTTACTTCCTCACGGAAGCTCAATTTTTGTTCCTGTGTTGCGTTGGTGGTCTAAGCTAAAGTAAGTTGGTGGTCTAAGCTGCTGCCATAATAAATCCGAGTTTTTAGCTTTGGATGTGTATGTGATGCAGGCTGCTTCAGATTGGAGAACATACTTTGATTGTACCAGAGCATGGTCTGATTTATTATCGGGATGATCATTGAAAACTTTGCTAACCATAAATCCTTCATCAGTGAGCTTAGTTGATATAATATGGTCAATGAAAGATGATCTTTTAGCCCTTCCCAATATGTCTTTAAAACGATTCAGAAACGGTCCAGAAACAGTTCCTGTATAGAAACAGTTCCTCTGGACTGAGAAAATTCGGAAGTGCCGAAACGACCTCTATAAGGCGCAGAAAGAGTCCCGACTCAAACAGACTACAGTGGCCAAGAATGCATTTAAGGCTGCATCTAGGTCCCTGAACAGGAAATACTCTGTTAATCTACAGGAGCTAATAAACCAACAGGCTGATGCCATCAATGATGCTGACGACAGCAGGCAATCATCCCAGGCATGGAAATCGATCAACCTGCTGACTGGACGGAAAAGCCAACCAACCACCAAGGAATCACCAGCCGATCGCCTCGGGTTGGAAGGCCCACTTTTAAAAGCTCCTTAAAAATTACAGGGTATTGCCTGATAATTTTATAGAAGTAAAAGTGTCTGAGTCTATACTTCCAGATATAAATAAAAATAAAATGTTAAAGCACTGTTGCCATTAAATTATCTCATAAAAAGCTATAGCTAGCTAGCTCAAGGTAAATCAAATTATTCTATACAAAAATCCTGGATATTTTGAAAATCACATAAAAATGATCAGGATTAATATTTTAACTTAAATTACAGAAAGCCATAGTAAAACCTACAAAAGATTTCAATGTTTAAAAATATATTCTGTAAATAAGATATCGGGGGCAATTTTCAGGGGGACAATTGTCCTCAGGGTGATTTTCCAGGGGGAATATTCTCGATAATTACATTCAGATTTTAGACGGCCTTTGCTTTTCGAATTTAATTTCGCAATTACGAGGTCTCCCACACGGTGACTACTTTTCTACCTGCTGTTTTATCCTTTTTATTGCAGATCTTGCATTACAACTGCAACAAGCAGTGAATATCTTGCACTACAACTGCAACAAGCAGTGAATATCTTGCACTACAACTGCAACAAGCAGTGAATATCTTGCATTACAACTGCAACAAGCAGTGAATATCTTGCATTACAACTGCAACAAGCAGTGAATATCTTGCATTACAACTGCAACAAGCAGTGAATATCTTGCACTACAACTGCAACAAACAGTGAATATCTTGCACTACAACTGCAACAAGAGGTGAATCATTTAAAGTTTATTTTCTGTGCGGACGATCTCCAGTTCAACTTTAACAACGTCAGTGATATAGTATCCCGGTGTCCGTGTGGATACATCGCCTGACTGCCTTCATAATAGTGTTTGGTGGCGTAGGTTCAAATCCGACTAAAGGCTGTAGAAATTTCGCATCGTTGTTTCCTGAGGCAGGACACTTTAGACATTTAGTGCTTACGCCAACCCAGCGGTATAATGGGAGCCTGGCTTTTTTGCTGGGGGAAAAAATAATGCAGGCGCCCTGAATATTTTATTTTCATTATTTATTATATAGAGAGCGCCTTAAACTAAACATTCTACATGATTGGTCAACTACAAACAACATGGAGGTGATTTTACAGAAAACAAAGGTTGTTAACTTCCGGAAGGGTGGACCGTTAGCCCACATCGATGTGTTCACCTACGCTGGTAAAAATGTTTCGGTAATCTATGAATACCTAGGAATCATATTGCAGACAACGCTCTCTTTTGATTAATCCATCAGGTTGAATGAATAGAATCGAGTCTTGTAGTAATATCTTTTTTTTGTGTTTCCTTTTTGATGATATACCTCACAATATCCTTAAAGTACTGCCACAATAGAAGCCCCACTCATTCTGGGTTCCTTTTGTTTACAATACTTTAGGGGAACAGGAGTATAACAAAACACACTAACAATAGAAACGTCAATGACATCTGGATGCTTTATTACCAGTGATATAACCTTTACTTTATAGTTTAATATTGATTTGTTTGTGTGACTAGTTGCTACCAATGTAGACTTATCTTTCTCTTATGGTTTATCCGGCAAGCTGTTGTTGCATGGCATTGATTAGCAGTTAATTAAGGCTGGAAGTCGTACTTATTGCGATTCCATTGCTGGTGTAAATCGATATAGTATTTCGGCTTTGTATATAATTGCCTTTTCCTTCACGGGATTTGGATTAAATATCAGACCTAATTACAAAAGATCAGAGGGCAGCTACTTTTTCTGAAGCACTGCCAAAGGAATTATTGGATCTGTGGTTTTTTGTCGTCTGGCACACACTGGCTGAAAAAATACAGTCTAAAGAGGCACTCATAGTTAGTACTTTGCAATTCAACTTCATACTGTACTACAAAACACAAAACCGGTTGCATTGAAATTGATATAGCAATTGTTGGAAGAGGATCCAAATTTTCAACGCCTTAGTAAACATAATCTGTTTCCATGAAATTTATTAATTTTTGGCGCTTTTTTTCAATTCCATCGCAGATTAGACTACTGGTACCAGTGTTTATTGATATTGAATTTAGTTTGAAGCTTCCAGTTTGCAGTAGTTTTTTTCAAAAAATAATATAGTGTCGACCTGACAGAGTTACAAATATTACTTAGAGCTTCGTATTCAAAAATATATTTCAGTAATAAATTAAAAGAAACAGCTTCGTATTCAAAAATATATTTCAGTAATAAATTAAAAGAAACAGCTTCGTATTCAAAAATATATTTCAGTAATAATTTAAAAGGAACAGATTCGTATTCAAAAATATATTTCAGTAAATTTAAAGTTGGGCCAAAGTTCAATAGTTTAAGGATTACAGTGTTAATGAAGTTTATGTGTCATATGCAGCTCATGTTTTGATACCATTAGTAATGATTTGTTTAATGCTGTGACAGGGTGTACAGTCATAGACATACTAATTAAAAGAACTTGAGCATACATTTTATGATTATGTAATGTATAATATACGTACAACATGCATTCGATATGTTATATGGTATTAAAAATTATATTTCACTTTAAAAAGGAGCATCTGCAGAGTTTCTAGACTTGTTTTCAGATGGTGAACACTACCAAGCAGCATGGGGAGGGCGGATTGGTTGGACTGCTAATGTAAATGCTATATTACATCATGATACTTGTTTGCCTGTACTGATGATTACTTTGAATCGTTAAATAAATTTGTATGTTGTTATTATTATATATAAAGCTAAATTGTCTAACATAGAGACGGGTTAGGTTCAGATTTGGTTAGTTTTATAATAAATGGATATAAAAAGTCATAAATCGAACTGAAAGGGAATTATTTTAAAAATAAGCAGACATCGAGCTCCAACGGTCCAATTGGTCGAGGTCCAATGGATGAAAAATGTAAAGAAATGGCGAAAAGGCTCTAACAATGTATCTAACAACATAAATATTGGACAAACGATGCAATTGGAACAAATGCTGTTGAATTTGTAATAAATTACTCTTAAGATTGAATAAAATCAATTCTCTATGATTGGAAAAAAAATATACATGTAAATCAATTTGAAAAAATCACGCAGTCCTTTAATAGTGTAACATACAGGTAAGAACATAGCTCAAATACTAAGACAACTCTGTCAATTGTATTGTATATTTTTTTAATGATACAACCATCAGTTTGTCTTAAATGAACAATGAAACAGTCACATGACCACTGTAACAGTTGATTGACAGTGGCATGGCCAGCTCAGTGTAAGAACTATAGGTGCCTAAAATGCTATTCTACATGGCAGGTCAGAAAAAAAAAATTGTTCGTTATTTAATATTAGTTAATACTAGTTAACAATAAAAAAATCTTGGTTGCGCTTAAAACCTAAGGCTTTTACAGTTTTGAATCTAATCACATGAAAGTTTTTTATATGATAGAACAAAGATGGGGCAACATAACTATCAGGCGAAATTTTGTGAAATTAATTCTGCACCGCTAGGTGGCGCTGCGAATTTATGCAAATTTTTAGGTTTGTTATAAAAAGTATTAAATTTTATTAACAAAAAATTTCGAAAAGTTGTCTGATACTTTTATGCAGGGTGGCTATCTAGACACCCACAGGAAGTTTCAGACTAATTACTCAAAAATTGTAAAAGTAGTAGGGTTTTGAAGTTGACATTTTCATAAAAAAAATATTTGGAGATAATCGACTTTTCATTA
>JAUCBJ010003348.1:0-10047 GCA_032718475.1 Nemertoderma westbladi
AATTGTGGCTGGCCACGAGAAAAGGGACCTTATGTTACCGGAGGTCGATTTGGAGTTATTAGGCCTATGACATGCAGAATTTTACAGAGATTTTAACAAAAAAAACGGTGTCTCAATATCTATTTCCAAAAAAAAGTTATAGCGATTTATGTGAAGGTGATTCGGGTAGCTCTTTTCCTACCTACCCGTATTAGTACCTTTTATTAAAGTCCTAAATTCAGACATGAAAACACTAAAACAGTGTTATATACAACACTGCAACATCTTATATTGCTTCCTGTAATTAGTTATTTCCTAGGTATCTTGAATATCAGAACCAATTTGAATTTCCCGCATCATTTTAAACATTTCTAACTTGATTAATCCAATTAAATTTGTTCAAAAATAGAGGGAAACTTTAAACGCGATTATCTCAGAATCAGGTTTTGCGACATAAGGTCCCTTTTCTCGTGGCCAGCCACAAATTTAGTTTTCTTTACATTTAGTTCCACAGTAGTCTATTAACAATCTTAATTTTTCGATGCACGGCTCCGGTTGTAGGCTAATATTGCTGAGTCGTCCAATAAAATTAGGACGTGAAGTCACATTAAAAAACTATCAGGCAAACATTTATTTAACAAGTACAGTCCCGCTCTCAAAAAGCATTCCTTTGATCAAACATTGATCAAACTTTGATCAAACATTGATCAAAGTTTGATCAAATATTGAAATGAACCAGGCTTATAAATCCTGCCATTGAGTTCTACCAAAGGCGCTGCACTTCAAAGTCTAGATTCCCACTGAGCCGTGTGTCAATCAAGCAGCCCTCTCTCTCTCTCTCGCTCTCCCTGTGCGTGTAATGCTCCATGTGCTCTGTAGGATGTCTGCAGAGCACACAGGACACCACGTCCATATCATACCATAGGTTTGTAAGCTATAGCCGTTATTTAAACCAGTTAAAGCCTAGGTTATAATAATTTACAGCGATTATCAGAAAATAACAGCCGCAATTGAATCTCCACTTGGCGGTGTGGTGGTAATGAAAGCAAGGGCGGGTAGGGGCTGTGTGGAGTTTAATTCTGAGTTACGCAATGTGTTGGGTGGATGGCTACAATACATTATAATGGGGGGGGGGGGGGGGCAACTAGCGTACCGAGCGAGGGGGAGGCCTTGCGAAAGCATACTAAAAAACCCTTTCCAGTTGAAATGAGAAAACAAATAATATATATATAAAGATCCACATTCCAAATTTTCTGAAACAAAAGCGGTCTCAGTGGTATTTGCTGTATATTATTAGTTTGGGGTGCCGACAGCGACAGACCAGTAACAAAGTAAAGGCATATGCCGCCCCAGCATGTTAAACAAATTATCTGCTGTGGAATGGAATTCTCCGAAATTTCGAAATTTACAAAAGGCTTCCCAAGAAATTAGACAGCCAACTAACCCATACACAGGAGGCCGCGAACCAAAGAGATTGGCCTCCTGAGCAAGGAACTATGCAGGTAGTAATGTGTACTGAACTCATTTATTACACTAAACTTTCTTACTAAAATTTCAACATGGAGGACTTTTCTGTTTGCCCAAAAACAATTAAACAGACGTTGTATTTGTCTCGATATTAATTAAAATTTCTACCTTATCTCGCAAATAGTGGCGCCAGTTGGTTGCAAATAAAAAAGTTATCCAGCCCAAATCGATGAAATCTACTTTGGTTTATTGTTTTGGTTAGAAAACACAACCCCTTTAACCTGCTCCTTTCGATGTTTTACATTAAATTTTTGAAACTAATTGTAGCTGTACCAGTAATGAGCCTGTTCTCAGATACACTTGCGGTGACAGCACGGTGAAATCGCATACTGTGAATCACAGCATTTGGGTTGTGGTTACAGAGATGCGAGTGAAGCAGTTACAGTCAACTGTATGTTCGGTTGGGTGATGCGTGATGACTTAGCCCGCGGGAATCTTAGCCCGCAAAATGGGAATCGTTTACCCGCAAGCTTGCTTTCTTAGCCAGTGGGCAGGGCATCCTTAGCCCGAAAATAAATTGTATTAGCCCGCGGGAATTGATACTGGACGATTAAATTGACAGACTGGCTTTCTAGTGAATAATTTATAATGAAAATAATTTAATAATATTCCAGAGGCTGTATTTTAGAACGTAGCCCGGAGTTGTTAGTGGGGCCTATTACAAGACTCAGTCTGGTACTGGTACACGTACACTACCACAACACTGTGTTGTCAATCTAATAATGATTATAATAATTCACAGCCACAATTGAATCTCCACTTGGCGATGTGGCGTAATGAAAGCAATGGCAGGTATGGCCTGTGCTGTGTGGAGTTTAATTCTGAGTTATGCAATGGGTTGGGTGGATGGCTACAACACATTATAATGGGGGGGGGGGGGGGGGGGGGGGTGTGCAGGTCCACAGCTTGTACAATGATGTAGTAATAGTCCATAACAAGAGGGTATGGGATCACTGGGGTTATATTGATGCCTTGTCTTACAACGACCTGTGAGCAAAAGTGTGGTTTGTCTTGTCGGCCGGATGGTTAAAACCCTCCATTAATTAAAAATGAATGAGCATAATTTAATACGTATTACTAACCCAATTTGATTTTTAATATTTAAAAAATTATAATTACAATACGTTAAACTGAATTAAAAAATACGTAACTAATGATGTACATAACATAGTTTACTTTAAAACAAATTAGTTTTTCAATAAAAATACCTTATCAGAGTATTAAAATTAAATTACGTAAATTTTTAGAAGGTATTTTAGGGGATGCGCTGGCGCTGGCGCTGGCGCTTGGATTTATTTATTTCTTTATTTACATTTATTAGTATACTTAGAGACAGGGGCAGGAAGGAAGCTTGTCGAATTTACACAATTACTGTATAAGCAAATGCAATGCAACGGCAGCCATCGCGCTGCTACGCCAATGGAGGTCTTTGGCCTTGATTCTGATTTAAGGAACATTGAAACTAATTTCTAATATAACAATAATTTAAAACTATTCCCAAGGCTGTTTTTCTGAACTAGTTGTTGGTGTAATAATAGGCCCTGCCCTACAAGAACAAAACTCAGTCTGGGACACTACCACAACACCGCCTTGTAAATCCAATCGCTGTCCATCCACAAAGTCAAGCAAGCTCCATCCACCGCCCTGTCAATCACATCGCGGCTTGGCCATGAACAAAAGCCAGTTCTCCGCGGGAATCTGAGTTCAAAGGCATGCCGCAGAAGAGCGATGTAAACTGTTACCTTGAAATCATTTCAATGTCATTTCAATATGAGACAGAAAGTCTGGAATTTCGGTCCATCGATTTCAAGGTCATTTCAATATGCCATCAATGTCATTTCAATGTCAATGCTACTTTCAATGATATTCTATGGACACATTTTGATCAAACTTTGATCAATGTTTGATCAAAGTTTGATCAATGTTTGATCAAAGGAATGCTTTTTGAGAGCGGGACTGTATATTAATGGGCTAATAAAAGATGTAAAAATGGGGATACTGTTGGGGGCACCTTGTAACACGCCCAGATTTGAATTAATGGTAGTTGACCCGAGCATACTCCTAGTATTTCTATATAACTTTATCGAACTTATAGAACTTTATCAAATGCGGTTGCAAAATCGACAAAAATTATGTAAACCTTTTCCTTCTTAGATTTAGCCAAATCTATTAACAGTCTTAGAGTCAGAATGTGTTCCAAGCACCCACGGTGACGCTGCCCACCGGCTTGTTCGCATGGAGGTTTGGCCCACATAGATAGTCGCTTAGCGAGGATACCGTCATAAATTTTCATTATAGCATTGATAATTCGAATTCCTCTGTAATTGGAACACACCGCCCTGGCTCCCCTCTTGAATACATTAGAAAGCTTACTCAACTGCCAGGTTATCATCAGAGCAACACAGGAATTGAATATAAAGTTTAATAGAATATCCAAGAATACTAGCCACTGGCGGGGGCCCGGCAGCTTTACTGGACCTAAGTCGCGACATTTCAGTTTCAACTTCTTCCACGGTAATGGGTTTATCAAGACACGGGATCATAGGACAATCGGAAGTGTCTATCACGTGGTCCGGCTCTGAATTGGAATTACAAAGAGCCTCGTAGTGAGCTCTAAACATAGCAAGCAAGCAAACAGTCGGCCGAAGCCGGAGGCGACCCGAAGGCTCCTCTTTCGATAGCTGCTACCCGAGGGTAGGGGTGGGCGCTACTCCTATCCCAAGATTTGCTCCCAGTTATTTAACTGGTACTCATAACTGGTACTCTAAACATAGAATCACAAGGAATTGTGCTAGTACATGTAAAGATTGTTCGATCATAACCCATCACTGTGGTTAACATGCAAAATTATGTTACCAATAGTGAATAATGAGTAAATAATTATTGAAGATGATAAAAGTTTTAAAAACGCATTCTTATCTTATTATCTTTGAAACATACGTTGATATCGTTAGCAAGTATAATTACAGGCCCGTAGCCAGGATTTTAAAAGGGCGGTTCGATTTTACCAAAAAAAGGGCACTTTATTAATTATTGTTTAAATAATGAATATATCCATAAGTATAGCCAGAACATATTAAGGCAGCATATGTATTAAGGATAGGGCGGTATATGTAGGGTATGTATATATAGTATAGGTATATGTAGATATATGGGTACATGTATATATAGGGTATATGTACTTTGCAGTACTTTCAGTACTTTTAAGTTTGAGGCACAGAGTTTCACTGCACAAGTCACAGATTAAAAATGGACAGTATAGAAATTTGAAAGTATCGAAGCATATCTGGGAGTGGCTCATCTTGAGGTCCAATTTAATATAACTCCATTTCACAAAATGAGAATTGGCTCAACACCTGTAGCAAGGCGGATAAAGGAAGATTTCTTTATTAAAAGATAATATAATATAATATAATATAATATAATATAATATAATATAATATAATATAATATAATATAATATAATATAATGTATATTTTTCCAAAACAAGTTGGGCCGATTCAATAACAAGTTGCACACTTATGTAGAATCGTCTCGGCCAGAATAATTAAAAACAGGCAAGGCACGGAATACAAATATACAATATATAAATGATATACATAACGTAAGTAATACTTAATACTATACAGTTACAATACACTTACCATGCACATAGCCCCGTACAATACACACTCGATACATATCCATACAATACACACTGTCCCCCCCCAGAAACCCTCTGCCAATCCCGCTGCACCCCACCCACATCCATCCCACCCTGAATGGGGAGAAACCCGACCCGCTCGCCGCATTAAGTCGCTGGTGTCACAAAGGTGCTTTTAAGCAAGGTATGGTGAAAATAATAAGTTGAGTGTAATAGTCTTCACCTGGGAAAATAACCACGAATCACGATTGAGTGGTGCACAATAACATTTGTTTAATATTAATGCAATTTTTGAATAATTTTGACAAGATATGCCACACCATCACCCACTTCTTAGTAAAATACGAAAAGCAAGATAAAATATTCTGACTGGGACAAAGAAAAAATAAGGAATATTAGCAACCCAGCGAATTAAACCTGTTTGTTGCCTCAATAAAAGTTGCGACGGCCGAAATAAGGACAGGTGTTTTAGATGCAACGATGCTGGGGGTGCCAGTAGGTCCATGTAAGATAACATGAACCGAAAAACGGAGGTCAAGTTGTAACATGGACTGATTAAGTACCAATCGAGGGCCAGTGTACCGCGTGCATTCCATAAAATAGTGGTACACATCTTCGCAGGGATGGCCGCACCCACAAGTTCTATAACTAGTAACCTTTGCACGAAATAAGTCGTCATTTAAAGACGAACAGATGCATCGCATACGAGCAAGCAGGCCGTTAATTTTTGGGCTACCGAGCAAGTAGTATGATGGCACTGATGCGGATGGGTAAAGGTGATTACTTGCTAAATTTTTAAAACTATTAGCAGATGTTGCATTACGTATATTATCCGGTAAATCGTTCCATATTCGTATGGAAGATAGTAAAAATGAATTTTTAAAGTAATTATTCCGAGCAAAAGGTACCCTATAATTATCTCGATTTCTTGTACAATATGGGGAAGACTGGGCCAAGGTTTCCGGAAGTAATTCGCGCAGATGTGGGGAAGCTGAATTTTTTGTCATTTTATATAGAATAATTAATTTTTGAATTGTCCTTCTATTTTGTAGGGTCGATATTCCAGATTCAGTATATAAACTGACAGTTGAACAAGAAATGGTTAATCGACATATTATCCTAATGGCTTCCTTATTTATCAGCTCCAGTTTATACTTTAGTTCGTTAGAACAATTGTCCCACACTGGCCCTGCATACTCCAGACCAGAACGAATAAACGCCACATATATTTTGAGAAGTGCTGCCCTATCTACTTTATATTTAACAGCGCGCAACATATTTAGTTTAAGCGAAGCTTTAGTAATAATATTTTTAATATGAGCATCCCATGTTAAATCAGACGATATAGTACACCCAAGATGTTTATGACTCTCAACTTCTTCAGTTATGTCATTATTCAAATAAAGGATACCATGTTCAATATGCCTAACCTGTTTGTGGGAGACCAACATTGCCTCAGTTTTTGAAGCGTTATATGTGACTAACCATTTTTTGCCCCAATCAAAAACATTAGCCAGGTCGGCATTAAGAGCCGCCGTGGTTACACTAGGTTCCCCCACATCCATTAAAAGATATAAGCCCTCCCTCAACAGTTGAATCTGGAACACAATGGAATGGAACAGTGAACCACAAAGGAACTATAGAAATAGTAACATCAGTAGCCCCCCCCCCCCCGCCCTTCTTCGTCGCCTAATGATCAACTAACTCATATTGCCTAAACTGGTGTATTGCATAGCATATTACACATACTTTAGGGCCACATTTACTATAATTCTATAATTTGCCTGAATAACTTTAAGTTTGACATGCATTGCAATTTTTATAAATAATTTTAAATACAGTATTTTACCTCATATGCTCAAAGATTATCTCTTCAATATTCCATATATTTTGCAAAATAAAGTAGATATAAAACAACTTATAGCACAAAGTACAAATTTTACCTCATATTCATTATTTTGTTTATTTTATTTGCCATAATTTTTTAATAATGTTTTAATTGGAAATTAAATATAATAACTGAATCTGTGTATCATTTTATCTCAATTGCTGGGTATATGTATATATAGGGTATATGTACTTTTCAGTACTAAACACCTAGCTACCATAGAGCCACAGCTATTATCATTTTGAAAAGGAAAAAGGTGCTTTACCATCCACTTGTAATTAATACAGGCGCCACAATAGATAACTAAATATTTTACTCATGTGTGAACACCCAAATGTACCTTCCATATAATTAGTATTGCAGTTTTATTAGTAAATGGATCCTGAATTTAACACGAGCAGTACAGTTGACCTTTGTGAAAAGTTGACAGTATCAATTCCTACAAATTAGAATGCAATCTAGTGAAAACTATGTTAATAATTAAATATACATATTGGTCATGTACAATAATTCTGCTGCTGCAGTTCCTAGAAGTCGCAGATCAATTATGGAGGGTTGCTGGAATGGGAAACACCCACAGTACCTACAATCCATAGGACCTACAAACAAAATTATGAAATAAGACTGTTGGCAGGCTGTGACAGTGATACCAGTTGATCGCAGTGATGGTGATGATTATGTGATTAGAAACGTTTTGCTTAATTAATACAAGGAGATTCAGGACAATAATAGTGACTGGTTTTTCTTTTTAATAGCAATATTACAAGAAAATATTTAATTACCCCGATCCCACCATTTTTTACTGCAGCGGATCCTTATCGCGATCCTAATTGGGAACACTGCATCCATACTGGGATCCATCGACTCGGCATCCGAAGGACTATACGACATCATGGTGAGAGGGGAGGGGGGGGGGGGGGGGGGGGGGGGTAGAGTCTCTGTAACTGGTGCCATCTTCTTCAATAAAATTTAAGAACAATATGAAAAGTACTGATATCAAAGTGATATGTTCCGTCGTTGGGATGCTGGCATTGCGGGAGAGACGAATAATAAATTAATTAATCTGTTTAACATAGATTAATTTATTATAATTAGCTTATAAGTATAATATAATATAATTTATATCTTAATTATTTAATTGATTTAATAGCATTTCTCATCAACAGCCTATGTTGAGTAGGCCTACTGCATATTCCAATTCCAAATTCCGTGATTTCTGCCATATTTCTGAACTGTACTAGGCCTACTGTATATATATTTTTTTAGTTATCCCCAGCCCCAGAACAGTTAGCACTCCAAGAAGGAATAGAGGCATAAAATATAAGCTGGACCAGGTCACCCGGACAATGGAATTAAATTCAAATATTACGTTAATATGCGTTTTTCTATAGTTATTCAAAGATAAAATTTATCCATATACAGTACAGTCCCAATCCCAATAAACATTAACTTGGTCGTTTTGGCGGCCAAAATCACCAAAAAAATGTAGTGTATTCCTATGGGCTACTTGGTCGTTTTGGCGAAGCGATTTAACTCGAATCAGCTCAATCCAGACAGTCTGTCTCCTTGGCCATCCATTTGGTGGATCTGACTAAATGTCGGCTCGCTTTCATTTTTTATTATTGACAGATTGTTAACTCACCCGGCGCTGAGCCTTGCAGTACTGGAGTCCGCCCACTGAGGCATTGATAGAGTACACAGTCTTATAAAAGGAGTTGAATGGGGCTTCGTTAAAGGAGGAGTATGTATAATAATATGAACGTCCCGAAATTAATTTATGGACGTCCCGAAATTAATTTATGGACGTCCCGAAATTAATTTATGGACGTCCCGAAATTAACTATATGGCCTTCCCGAAATTAACTTATGGACGTCCCGAAATTAACTTATGGACGTCCCGAAATTAACTTATGGAGGTCCCGAAATTAATTTATGGACGTCCCGAAATGAATTTATGGACGTCCCGAAATTAATCTATCAACCAATCAGAATCGTAATGAAATAACTAATTAATGGACGATGTTAATTTCGGAAATTAATTTCAATAATATTTTTTTTTATAATAAAAATTTTTTTTAATATTTTTTTACAATGTATAATTCGCGGACACTGCGGGGTGACTACAAAACAAAGACCCAATTATAAAGACCTGCATAATCTTGTTACATGTGTTAACTTTCGTCAATTGTTTTGAACCCCCCGTCACGCCTCTGTAACTTGCTCCTTTAAATAGTAATGGTACATCGCTCATTGTGACCTTGTTCGCGCTTTTAAGACCTTTGGCAGTTTAACCCGCCAAATCTATATGTCTTCTAGGTTATAAATCTACTCCAGCCTATGACAAGTATTGAACACCTATAATAATTCTAACATTAGCCAAAGCCAGTCTGTGCGCGACCATTCACCCGCTGGATATACCCGGGAGACTGGATTTGGATGCTTTAATTTGATTGCGGTGCAGGCCTACCGTACTATTCGATTGATCGTTAATATATAATCTCTGACGAATATTATTCACTTTCGGGAAATATTAGCAGTTCCTTTAGGACGTGGCGCTCTATCTATTTAAACAGAGCTATGACTTACACTATACACAACGGTATGTCTTATAGATCACCAAAGTGCATTCTTTAGGAAATGCTTTGTTACTCGGTCAAGCACACACAGACTATTGCACACAATTGCACACTGAATTGCCGATATTCACTGATTTTAATCATATATAAAGAGAATAACAACCGACATTTGTAGGGCCTATTAAGTAGCATTGAACTCATTACAAACCACGATAATGTATGTCGCAAATTGTTATATGTAACCGGTCTCTCTAACCTTAGTGTATCAAGAAGATTGGGGTTTCGGATCGTTATCAATATTCTTCCCAATAATAATATTGAACGATACAATTAACAACACAGTAAATAGCAGTAAATAATGCAAGTGTACTTAACCAAGATAACAGTTTGATGATCTTATAATTAAAGACGCTCTAATGTTAGAAAACATTCC
>JAUCBJ010003349.1:0-83665 GCA_032718475.1 Nemertoderma westbladi
ACAGCGACGAGGTGGAACGCGTCGGTAACCAACAGCACCTCTGACGGGACAGCGAGCTGATTACGCTGTCGCCACAACTCAATGACGACGGGATTCTAGTAATGAATTCTAGGGTGGGATACAACAATAGCATAGTCGTACCACCGAAACCCATCATCATTCCCACGGGATCGCCAATAGTCCACCAGATTATCTGGGACTCCCATAAGTCGATATTGCACGGGGGCACCAACCGAACCCTCACAGAGATAAGGAGGACCTATTGGGTCAAACAATTAAGGAAGAAGGTTAAAGCGGTAGTGGGGCAGTGCCAGACCTGCCGACGAGCGAAGAAGGAGCGAGCCGTACAGGAGATGGCGCCACTACCGGCGAGTAGGGTAAGACAGCACGACCCGCCCTTTACGCATTGCGGTGTGGACATGTTCGGGCCGATAAAGATCAAAGTGATGCGACACACGGAGAAACGCTATGGCATCATCTTCGTATGCAACAACACACGGGCGGTAGGGATAGAACTCGCCCAAGATGCAACTGCATCAGCATTCATTAATGCCTTAGAAAGGTTTAGGGACCGCAAAGGTGGGACGATCGCAGTGATATACAGCGACAACGGCACCAACTTTGTGGGCGCAGAGAGTGAGATGGCAGAGGCCTTGAACATCTTGGAGGGAGAAGAAGTCAGGGCAGCCATGAGGTGACGACAAGTAAAGTGGGAGAGAAGGACGCCGTATGCACCACATACACTAGGGTGTGTCGAGAGACTGGTGGGCAGTTCAAAGCGTCTAATGACGAAGCTAATGAACACCCACATGGTCACTGAGGACGTTTTACGGACAGTACTTGCGAAGTGCGAGGGGATCATTAATAGCAGACCGCTATATCCGGAGAATGATGACCCTGAGTCGTTAGACGTGCTGACGCCTAGCCATTTCCTGATGGAAAGGCCAGCGACCATCGATATGCTGGGTGTAGACCCAGATGACATACACTCCCGCCAAAGTTGGAAAGTCGCTAAAGCAATAAGCGCAGAGTATTGGAGGAGGTGGGTAGAAGAATACCTACCCACGCTCCATAAGCGAAGCAAGTGGAGGAAGCCGAACAGGGAGTTAAGAGTAGGAGATCTCGTAATCATTACGGATGATACTATCATCAACAACCAGTGGCGGTTGGCGAGAGTTGTAGGCACCTACTCCGATGAGGACGGAAGAGTCCGATCGGTAGAAGTGCGGATAGGTGGTAAGATAGGTGCGAAGGACAGGAAAACCTACAGGAGAGCAGTAGGCAAATGCTGTCTGCTAGAAGGAGCACCTTAACTTGGAGTTAGAGTAGAGTTTAGTCGTCCAAGATTTGGACTGAGGGGGGTGGGATTGAGGGCGAGACGCCCTTTCCCACACAAATAAAATAAAAACAAAATAAAAATAATAAGTACACAGTAGGTACGCAGTTAGTAGGCAGAAGTTAGTTAAGAGGTACGTAGTACCTAGTTAGTTGGTTAGTTAGGAGGTATGTAGTACCGATAGTTAGTTAGAGAGTTAGAGGGTACGTAGTAACGATAGTTAGTTAGTTAGTTAGGAGGTACGTAGTACCGATAGTTAGTTAGAGAGTTAGAGGTACGTAAGTACCGCTAGTTAGTTAGAGAGTTAGAGGGTACGTAAGTACCGTTAGTTAGTTAGAGAGTTAGAGGGTACGTAATACCGTTAGAGAAGAGTTAGAGTTAGGGTACGTAGTACCGTTAGTTAGAGAAGAGTTAGAGGGTACGTAGTACCGTTAGTTAGAGGAGAGTTAGAGGGTACGAAGTACCGTTAGTTAGTTAGAGAGTTAGAGGGTACGTAGTACCGTTAGAGAAGAGTTAGAGTTAGGGTACGTAGTACCGTTAGTTAGAGAAGAGTTAGAGGGTACGTAGTACCGTTAGTTAGAGGAGAGTTAGAGGGTACGTAGTACCGTTAGTTAGAGAAGAGTTAGAGTTAGGGTACGTAGTACCGTTAGTTAGAGAAGAGTTAGAGGGTACGTAGTACCGTTAGTTAGAGGAGAGTTAGAGGGTACGTAGTACCGTTAGTTAGAGAAGAGTTAGAGTTAGAGGGTACGTAGTACCGTTAGTTAGAGAGAGAGAGAGTAAGAGGTAGAAGGGTATGTAAGATATAGATATTAGTTAGCAGTTAGTAGCGTTAGTAGCGAGAGGGGGGCATATGAGTACAGCTGGGTAAATCGTGTGGCCACGCGACACACACTGCTGTACCGCATAGGCCCACAGAGTAGGCCAGAATGTGGATTAGGGAATAGAATAATCAATAGGAAGCAGTAGGGTAGTAGGATTGAAATTAAATCAAGAAAGCAGAAAGCGGATCCCAGAGGAGCGGTGGTGACCAAGAAACGACCCAGGGAAGAGGACGCCAGGGGGAACTATCCTCAGAGGAACAGATAGGTTCCCAGGGCCGGGGGAGAGAAACTGGGACTTGGACGTGGTACGCCTGGAAGGCGCCGCGTGGGACGTACGAACTATTAAGTACAAATCTAATTAATGCAAATAATCATATAAGTGCAATTTGTATGTACGTACGTAGTGATTAATAATCTAGAATATATACGCTCGAAGTAAGTACTATAGTCATACAACCTTTCTCAATTAGCTACTGGGACTGGGGGGTAAACTGACTATGGCACTATGGATGAGACACCAGACAATTTCACACTTCTTGAGTGCGACGGCACGAGAGGGGGGGGAGATTTGTCAGAAGGGATGAGGTAGTCAGAGTGGGGTTGAGGGACGGAGTAATGGAGCGAAGTGCAGAGAGAGTGCGGACGCAATTCTAGTGTGTGGGGGGGGGGGGAGAATAAGAGGCTGAGTGAGGGACGAGGAGGTCCGAGTGTATGAGAGAGTTAGGATGAGAGTGAAGAAGAGATAGGGCGGAAGTGTTGGGGAAACAAAAGTTGCGTGAGAGGTGAGCGCGATCGGCCCGACATGAGACGCCAGGCACACAGGGTAGCGTTATCATACCCATGGGGAGTGGCCTGGAAAGCCAGCTCCGAAAGAAAAGGATTCCACCCCACACCCGATACTAGATCGGGATCCAGCGGGATTGTAGCGCACTTTTTTGGTTGATGCTATCTTCTTACCGGGAAGATAGCATGGGGGGGAGTGTTAGCTTATCCAATCCCGCTAACACCCCACAAAGTTGTAAGCCGATAAGCAATATTGGGAGCCACGAGATTGGGTAATTAACCAACTCGTGCCATCCCAATGAGAATGGGAAGGAGAAGCACACAATGAGGGTCAGGGGCCAAACCCCTAACCCAGAGAGAATAGGTGGAGTGAACGGGAACACTCCAAAGGGCGCCAACAAGGGTATCAACCAATCAGTGGGGGGAAAGGCATCGATTAGGTAGAGTAACAAGGCCAACCGTGCAATATAGCCACTTGGCAGTAATCATACCAGTTCAGTTATCTCAGTGCAATACCGGTGCTAGATTAGGTTACAATAGTTTAGCTAGGGAAGGACCGGGACTTTAGTTACCGTATCCCGCCTTCCGTATACGACAATATATATCATACCTATATCTATATCTATATCTGCATATCATATTATATACAACAAACAGCACAAACTCATTTACTCTTTATACACGGCGGGGACGCGTGAACTAAAACCGGATAAACCGGGATTCCTCTTGGATCCCGTCACATATATACCTTAAAGTCGAGTTCAATTTTCCCTGCCTTTTCTCTGACATTTATTTTGAAAAATGCCCCCCCACCCAAAAAAATTTCTACAAATCTAAATGAGATTGCATGAAATTTGAAACAGTGATAGTTTCACTCAACTCCCCCTTTGTGGGTAAGTCAGAATTTTATTTATTTTTTTTTTTTATTAAGCCATGGTAGTGGCACTTCAAGTAACGTAAAACCAATCATAATTATTATTAAAACATACCGATGATACACACATTAAATAAAATAATTTAAAATGGTCATTCAGATGGAATTCAGTTTATTTACCCCAATAGGATAGAGATTCTTTGTTTTCCCTGCATTCAGCTAAGTGGTATAAGGTGGAAGCTGATTCCTGGCAGAGTTTACAGATGCATCTGTCAGTGGGTTTATGGTATACAGATGTAGTACAAATACGGTGAGAAACCCATGGGCTGAAAAACGTGTGGTTAAATGTCTTGTGCTGCAGTTTGCCTCCTTCCATATATTGTTCGAAAATACTTGTGCAGCCCAAAATTCAGATGGAATTTCGGCGAGTTTTCTTATAATTGTGTCATAATACTTCCGGTATTCATTTGTTTCTTGAAGATTTAGGTGTTTCATTAGGCTGATCGATAAAGGTTCCTCATTGCACATCGCTAAGACTATCCGGTTTTGAGTTGATTTATGTAAACATAGAGCACGTTTGAGATACGATGACTTTATTTTGTCGAGTGAGTGTAGGTTAGAAGCGGATAGCAGTGGCCAAATGATTTTCAAACTGTAAGTAACGATTGGTAAGATTTTAATTTTAAATAATTTCAGTGCTGTAGTAAAAGATAGATTCTTTGGATTTTTGATCGAGTGAACCGATGAAATAGCTTTGGCTACCGTCTTAAGAATGTGTCGAGTAAATGACAATGTTGGTTGAAATACAACGCCCAGGTAAGTATATGAGTTCGTAATTCTGACGGGATCACCATTGTATATAAATTTGTCTGCACCAGATAACCTTCCTCCCCTTCTAAACTTTATTATTTCTGTTTTCTTCAGGTTAACTTGGAGGCCGTTTATGTGTGCCCATTGGCAGGTCGCGTCTAAGGCTGCCTGAAGGTTTTCTCGCGAATCGGAATATAATAGAAGATCATCCGCAAATAAATAAATTACAACTGCAATGGTTACCCTTTTGATAAATAAAATTAAGTCCAATATATATAAAATAAATAAAAATGGGCTGAGTGTGTCGCCTTGTAGAACCCCTTGCATCTGGCTAATAATTTTTGATTTTCGAAGGCCATCAAATATTTCGATATAATTTTTACTCAGAATCGCTTTAATTAATTTCAGTAGGCGCCCATTCACCTTGAATAAAAATTATAGTTTTTATAAAAGTCGCGATCTCGGGACTGAGTCGAATGCCTTCCTGAAATCAATGAAGTCAGCGTAAAGAGGCCGCTTAGGTTCCGAAAGATTAAATTTGATTCTATTTATTAGTTCTTGTAGCGGTTGTTGAGTGGACCGTCCGGGCATAAAGCCAAATTGTTCCGGTGGAATTTTCCGGTTCAAAAATTCGCGCAGTTTTTCGTCACTAATCCTGTTACTATTTTGTAAGGGTTACACAGTAGCGATATACCCCGATAACAATCCGTGTCGTCCCAAGAACCTTTGCCCTTGAACAGAACTTTCATAAGGCTATTTTTCCATACAGTTACTAGGCGCCCTGTCGCTAGACACATATTAAATAAGAGTAGCCAGAGATGAACAGTTAAGGAAACTGAAGATTTCAATGTTTCATAAGGTAATCCATCGGGACCTCCCGCTTCGCCTATTGAAGGCATTGGTAGTTATAAAGTACTGGTGGGTGGGAAGGGTAGAGGGGGGCGGGTGCAGATTAAAAGGGGTGAACACGTACTGTTCCCCTTTCTTTAATTGATTGGTGGTGTGGGTAAATTTCTCAAAACCTGATTTTGTGATACAGTCGCTCAATTTTAATCTGTATCTGATAACTGAGCCTCGTCCTGCGCGATGGCCCCACGAACGTGTATGTATACTACTATACCTTACCCGTTTTGTCAAGTACATATATTTATTTACCATGCCCGTATTGGCAAGTACAAATATCTACCTTGCCCGTATTGGCAAGTACAAATATCTACCTTGCCCGTATTGGCAAGTACATATTTATTTCCTTGCCCGTTTCGGCATGCACATATTGCCTTTTTGAAAAGGAAAAATTTCTAATTTTTAAATACCGTACACTACCAGTACTTATAGTACTACTGTACATCATTATTACTGGTATCCCCTCAGTACCATGAGGCAGGGCGGATTTGGGATTGCTGTCATGTTTTGGTATTATTAAATGCGGATGAATTTACCTCTATTTATGAATTAAGGTTTTACCTATATTTATGAGCAAGTAGAGCAGTAGAGAGCATGACATTGGTTCATTTAACACATTCTGACATTACTCTTTGAGACTATTATTATGAAATCTTTAGTAAATGTGATCTACTGGGTGTGGATGTCTTCCAAATGTGTGCAAAGGAATGGCCATAAAGGATGAAGGAATAATATTGTAAGCAAAGCAGGAGGGGCTGAGGGGATGTTTTTGATGGAAATAAACAAACTCTGATTAAAAGTAAATGTTTGTAGTTTAGGTAGTGTGTACCAATAGGTTATCCCATTTAGGGAAATGACCAGTTTACAACGAATGGATTACAGAATGGATTTTCTAACAAAAACAATGATTTCCTTTATTTATTCAATAAACAATATTAAACATTTAACATTAATAGGAAATTAATCGAAAAATCGCCCAGTGTTTCTTCCGGGAACACCAGAATACTAATGTATAACCAAGAATATTAGGCCTATTAGGCCTATCAGTGAAATATTAACTCGATAATGAAACAAGTAAAAATTACAATTACAATTAATTACATATGTATGTATGTATATATATATGTATATTGCTGTTATGTATGTACCAGCTTTGATGTACTTCTACCTGTCTACTGCTTTTAGAAATAGCCTAAGACAAGAGAGTAAGATTCTAAAATCAGGTACCGGTACGGTACCTCAAATGCGATAGTTTTGTATTCAATAATATTAGCCGATATATTTTGAATCATAGCACTTAATACAGCCTAATATTATTCATTATTATTAACATTAAAACAGGAAATTGAAGGTCTAAAATAAAATAATTAAATAAAATCCATGACTGCAAGATATTGTATAATTTACCTATAGGCAAATTTGTGATTTCCCTATAGGGAAATATAAACTTCCCTGTAGGGAAATAAATAAGTTTCCCTATTGGGCTAATTTCCCAGACTATACAGTACATTGACATATCCCGATCGGGATATATTACCTTATAAGTGTATATCCCGATCGGCATATATTTATTTATTCCGATCGGGATAGGGAACCCTACTGACAATAATCAGATAATTGCAAGTTTTTAGAAAACTAAACTGCGAAACACAAACCAGTGTTGTAGAGTACAGGAGTAGGGTAGCGATAGGCCCTATTGGAAAGTTTTATTTCGGCACAGGGTGCCAAAAATCCTGCGCCGGCTCTGAGCAAAACCATGCCGGACCAACAATATTAGAGCACAGCACACTGTGCCAATTCCCTGGCTACAGGATGATACAGAGCACACAGCACAGCTGCACAGAGGCAACACAGCACTTTAACAATACTGTCTGACTGTACGTGTAGGCCATTCTGCTAAGTAAAGCATGTACGCTGAACGCGTTCGGCTCACAATTTTTTGTAATAAACAAAAACACAATTTTGCAATAATCCCAATGTATATGGAAAAAATATATTGATATATATGTTCTCTGCATACTCTGTTTGTTATAAACATACATTAATTGTGTCAAGAATATATTTTTACATGTCAATGACAATTTGTATCTTAGTCTAAATTAACTATTTGAACGATTGTTATATATATTATTATTATTTTAAAGATTTATAATATTATTCCTTGCAATGAAGGATGTGAAAGGTATAATGCGAAGTTATTGTAAAGATTGTACAGAGGCTGAGTGCAACGAGTATTTAACTCCTGGAGACCTAAATGTTGCGCAAAATTGCACATATTGTCAGTGTCCCCCAACTAAACATTTCACGGAACTGGACGGACGTGTAAACAGTCCTTTGCCTTTGTCGGAGATTTCTATATCCCAATCAGTCAATCCCATATCACCCCCTGTGGATTCAAGTACACCGATGATACAAGATCGCCAATGTGACCAGGAAGAAAGTCATCCTCCAAAAAAAGCTTGCCTTTTTCCAGTAACCAGTTCTGAAAGTAGCATTACACTGGAAGCATATCTTGAAGTATCAGTAGAGGGGAAAGAATTACTGAAGAGGAGAAGGTCTGCTCTTGGTGAGCAACAGCGAAATGCTTTAGTTGCTATAGTCATTGATCGTTTTATAAAGTCAGATGTCAATATAACATTCGATAAATTTGCAGTCGCAGAAGCTGAAATATCGTCTTTATTTGCAGGCGAACACACAGAAAAATACTTTTATAAAAAAGTTGTTTCAAAGAAGAATGCACATAACGAGAAGGTATATTCGACATCAACACCATGTGGAAAGCTCTACAATAGGTACCGGTACCTTACTGTTAAAAAGAAAGTCAAAAATATCAATAAAGATGCTTCACCAGTGGCACATGATGCTCAAGGTTCTCAAATGGCTGGGCCACATACCATCAGCAAGCATGATTTTACCTCTTATTATAACCTTTCTGAATTAAAACGGGAAACTGAAGATGATATTAACTTCCTGCTGTACAATGGGTATACTAAACAGAAACATGAAAACGCTGCACTCTACCTCATTATTGGGTTTCATAAATCCACCGTCAACATTCAAGCATTTCCTTATCTAATGGATAACAACAATATCTATGAATGTATTACTAGTGATTTTGGTCACGTATTGAGGCTGAAGGGGTTTGGATCTGTAAATCCTAACGCACTTTTTGACAAGTCATTTGTTGATATTTGTCGCCGATTGCTAATGTTGGTCCATGTTGATTTGGCTGGAAAAACAGATGATGGAATTGGTAAACGGACAGGTTGTATCCAGACAAGTTGTATCCAGACAAGTTGTATCCAATTTCCTATTCTTAGCTTACAAAAGGACATTTTGTATCCCGATTTTCGGACATGTTGTATCCAACTTATTTACGTTGTAAATTAACTGTAATTCTATCCTATTGAATAATATAATTAACTAGGCGATCCATAATCATAATACTGTACATTATACGATTAATTAGTTCAGAGCATTTCTTTCTTTCTCCAATCAGGATTTCTCACTTTAATAGCATTGTGTAATGGAGGTCAAACAAATGACACTGCATCATGAATATGTAGAGGAGGTCAAACAAATGACACTGCATCATGAATATGAACTGTAAATCCATGTAGTAACAGTTTAATATTTTAGCGATCTCGATTATATGTTCAATTTGTAAATTACATTTTAATTAATTAATTTTTAGTTATTGTACCAATACATTCTTCCTTGTATCAAAAAACTCCATGGTCGTGTATCAAAAAACTATACACGGTAATTCTAAACTTTGCCATGATGGCAAAATGTATTCCAAACGGAAAACCAACAAGGATGGGTCTGAAATGTGGGTTTGTACCAAACGACCCCACTGTATTGGTTCCGTAAAGACATTGACTCCACACTCAACCGAAGTCATTACTAGTAATCCCCATAACTGTATCGATTCTCCGATTGTGGAATTGTCAGCATTCCGACAGAGAATAGCGGACCAGGCCTCATCATCCCATACCAAACCCACCCAAATCTATTGTTCCTCACTTCGGGATCTTGATTCAAAGTTGCACACCAGTTTGCCGCAACTTTCATCACTGCTGCGGCAGATACGTCGTGTAAGATCACGCCACCTTCCCCCGGATCCGAAATCACTAAAGGAACTATCATTCCATGGTGACTCCATCATAGATTTTATAACTTCAGATAATGGAGGAAAGTTCCTCCAATATGACAATGGTGTCAATGCTGATGAGAGAATTGTGGTATTCTGGACTGATGAATCTATGAATTTCTACGTAGTTTGTCAGAATGGGAAGTTGATGGCACATTTGCAATCGCTCCCAAACCATTTTACCAGTTATATATAGTCTGTGCCAAGGTGTACACTCGTATGCTGCCACTGCTTTATGCATTTCTCGAACGCAAAACAGAAACTACTTACTCGGAGTTATTCAATGTTATCACCATGCAAGGGGCTTCACCTTCGGTTGTCCACGTGGACTTTGAGAAGGCGGCACACAATGCAATCATTGCGGCTTTCGGCGACAGTGTGACGTTTGTTTTCTGTTACTTCCATCTCCGGCAAGCAATTAACAAGCGCATTCAAGAGCTTAGATTGAAATCTCACTATCAGTCCAATTTGGAGTTTAGGTTATGGGCCTCCAAGATTTCTTCACTTGCTTTGCTGCCAACAGATAAAGTGAAAGATGGGTTCCGCATAATACAAGACATTGCCCCCCGGGACGGCGCCGAACTGTTAACCTACTTCGACCGAACCTTTCTGAGTGGACCTCGACGTATTCGTAGCGACAGCAATGGCCTTGTCTCGAAGAAACGTTCTGCGAGACCCTTATTTGCTGTTGAGAAGTGGAATGTTCATGCAGCCACATTAAATGACTTTGACAGAACTAACAATGCTTCAGAGGCTGTTAATCGTGATATTTCTACCATTATAGGAAGTAAGCACCCTATTGTGTGGAAACTTATTGATGCTCTAAAAGCGAAAGATGCTGATGTCCAATGTCAACTTGTGTTCGCCCTTTCAGACCTTTGGCAGTTTAACCCGCCAAATTAGGATGTTTTCTAGATAATAAATCGCTTTTAGCCTCTGACAAGTATTTGATTCACTACACTAGTTGAAACCAATCCGTGCGCGATCATTCACCCGCTGGATATACCCGGGAGATTGACTTCGACGGCTTAATCTTATTGCTATGTAAGCCTAATGTATTATTCGACTGACAGTATTATATAATCTCTGACAATATTATTCACCTTCGGGGAATATTAACAGTTCCCTTTGGACGTGGCGCTCTATCTATATAAACAGAGCTATGACTTAAACTACATGCAACTATATGGCTCAGTTATAATTCACATATATGGCGCATTCTTTAGGAAATGACTTTCTAGACTTTAACATAAGTCACAATCGTTATATGTAACCTGTCTCTCTTACCTTCGGTATATCAAGAATATTGGGTTTTCGGGGTTATTTCTCGTTATTCCAAATATAATATTTAATCAACCATATAATGAAGAACCGACAGTAAATAGCAGTATAACAGTATAAAAGAATGATAAGTTAAGTTTGAGAGTTGATGTGATGGTGTGATCAGATTTGTTATGAGTTTTGATGAGATAACGGATATATGTCCTTATAATTAAGCCTACTAGTGTTAGGCTAAAAGCAGAAAAACACAAATATTCCAAAAGCCGTTCTTTCCTGGCTCAGGACAGAATGATAACACTGCCCATAATGCATTGCGTGATTTCTCGGAAATTTCTGTACAAGAGCCGTAAAAACGCTCTGATTGGTTGACTAAACTAAGAGATGCCGTAGAACAAAGAAAATCGACACGTATGAATATCAGCTGTTAACCGTCGTCATAGTAACTACTGTTCAAGAGTATCTAGCCCCTTTTGCGTCACGGAATTGCCATAGAATCACCAACCATGTCTTCCAAAGTACACATACGGAAGAAATAGCTCTTAGGTCCTCTAAAAAACACCGATACAGCAATAATACGGCCTCTTACGCCTACTAAACCAACTACAGAGTATTTTACGGGAAAAATAAGGAAAAATAACCGGGCAATTCCGCAAAAGCTTTTACACCGCTCCCAGAAAATGGGATTTTCAGTCTATAAAATATAAAAATCACAGTTTCTAAAACATAAAGATACTCTAAACAGTTCGTTTTTCTTGCGCGGACGGCGTTCACGCAGTTTCCCGAGGCCAGCAAGAGTCCTTTTCTCTTTGGGGCGAGCCACTTTACTAGAAAGGCTATAACTCCTGGGTAAAGGGTGCAATACAATTGCATTAGAAGGTTTGGGTTTACGGTCGGTGTCTCGTCCATTTCGATATGCTTCTCCTCGAGCTGATTTTCCTCCGCTTGTCATGGGATATGTTCGTCCAAAACTCTCGCAGAGAATAGGGTTTTCTAAGCTTGATATCTTCTTAGAGATTCGAGATTTCCCAATCGAACTGAGATAAGGCCAATTCGTTTATCGATTGGACTTACTGTTATAACTTACGTTTATCTGAACAAACGCAGGTTTCTTTTTTGATCTTTATAGAATAGCGTTTAACTCGTTTCGTACAACGCTCTCCTTCACCTTGATGAAGGGTTGTATCGCGTTAAACGGGGACGACCATACGGTTGGATAGTGATATTAGGTGTCCGCATCACAATCCGGCTAGGTAAGATGGGCGGCTAGCTAGAAATCACTGTCGGAGTGTTACCGATTAATTGTTAGGGTAGCACTAGATCTTTGAACAGTGAATACAGTCCGCGAGGATCCGCGACACCACCAGGATCGCAGGTCTGAGGTCCAACTAAGGAATGAGGAGGTTTGACCGAGTATTCCGGGACTCTGATCGTAGGTTTACTCCAGGATCGTTCGAGCCAAGTGAGCATAGGTGATACGTCAAACAAGTTTCGCTCGAAACTCCAGTAAATATAATGAGCACAACTGTGTTTAACACAACGTTTCCGTGGATGTTTATGTCTTTCCGTTTATTGGCTGGGTCTAGGGCATTTATCGTAATAATACCAAAGACGCACGTCTGGTAGGGGAAACGCGGATGATATTTATTTGTTGTTACAATGCTTCTATCAAGAATTCCAAATATATGTTGGAGTTACCGCGTTTATTTGTTTCTTTAATGTCTTTTCTTTCGAGTCGATTTCGAATAGGATTTTCGCATTATAATTTTGGTTTATCGTTTCGACTCCTCTGGGTAGGATATGTTCGACATAGTCCGTATCGTGTAAATCGATAGAATGGCCAATGGTTAAGAAGTCCATATACATACCATTACAATGCGTGTAGCGAGCGGTGAATTTTCCATAGTCCAATTCACGCGTAAGTTACTTCCAGGAAATCGTAGGTTCGATATAACGACCATCATCCTTCGTAGTAGTTGGACTAGTATCACCGCGTATCAAGCTATCAACAAACGCTTGAAAGTAGAGTATATCGCTCCCTGATACCAAGACCATCTTCTATCAACTCCGTCATATCTGCTATATATGAGTTTATTAATATTATAATGAGTTTATATTTAGGCTAGCGAGCGTCGCTGCCTACCCCAATCAGCCCCCGGACAGTGCGAGATCCTCAGCGCCGATGTGTCGTCGCCGCTGTACTTTCGCCAACGACGTAGCCGCACAACGACAACGACAACCGGCACAAGTCACTCGACTGTCCGTCCCAAAGGCTTAGATACACCTCAGGTTCTTACTGGAGAGTTAGGGTTACTTTCACAATTGCGACTCGCTACTGTAAACACACCTTAGTAGTAACATTCGCCTATAAACTCACAAATACCACACACACAACTTGTCACAAATTACACACACTCGGGCCATTTGTCCGTTAGTCAATGCCTTCCAGAATGTCACTGTATTATTATGTATCCTTGGATACTAGCAGTGCGCTATTTATTCCCTATGCTATTCAATGGGACAAGCTTTCTATTGTTCTTTTAACTCAATACTAATTCTAGCGTGGTTGTTGCTATGGTGACATTATGTAAAGCTAGCGGTAGAATTAGGGTAATTCCAATGCATACAGATCTGGGATGTTATTTAATAGTAATTCTTTAATGGTCAATGTCCTGTTTTATACATGGCTTTATGAATTTTATCGGCTATTGACTATGTTTGGGAGACTTTCGCACACTCATACGCATAATAAGATAAATCTCCGCTCCCTTGATCTATTAATTAATGGAATTTTGGGAATGTTATAAATTGCGTAAAAATGGCAATTTATTAAATTCATTAAAAGGCATGAATTTAAATTTATTCCCTGAAATTTTATTATTTGATAATTAAATTGACATATTTTGATTCTAGAACATGTCTGGGGACACAAGATCCTTAATTCTATGAAAATTGTCTTTTTAAGAATATCAGTAAATGCTACGATATCTTAATTGACTAGAATTGTTGAAGGATCTGAATTTTACAGATTTTGATTTATTAGATTTGCAAATATTAAATAATTAATATTTGAGATGGGCACCGATTTATTCCAGAACTTGTCTGGGGACGTTAACCACTGATTCTAGAATTTGTCTTTCAAGTATATCGGTAGGTGCCGCGATGTCTTAATCGACTAGAATTACAGATGGTCAAAGGGTTTAACAGATTTATTTTGCGTTATACGCTACTGTTAAAGGGACATCACGCTACTATATGTAATATTTAATATACGGTATGAGAGCAATATCGCACGAAGCAATGTCAGTGTGAAGAGGCAAGTCGTTTCCAAGGTCTACCCAGAGCTTGGTTTAGCCGAGACACGAGGATCTGAACTTTGCATTCCTAATACTCTGCCTACCAATAATACTTGAATATAGTAGTGGCTTTATTGTACTTTAATAAGTACGGATATGTCATCTTACTGTAGTTACGTATTTGTAATGTAATACGGACAGTAAGGAAGGAGGAAAATAATTATTTCTCGCCGTCGCACTAAATATAATATATACGTAATTAAGTAATAAACGCGAATATATATTGCACTAATCTAATAAATAATCGCTAAAATAACATTCTACTAAATGAAATTAAAGAAAACGATTATAATAAAATTACATAATAATACATACATAATATAAAATAATAAAAATAAATATAAAATAATATAGTCACACACCCACTCCGTATGTTGTTATGTTATGGAGTCCCTAGATATTTGTTGGATTAGGGAGGTGGTCGTGGGAAGAGTATCTTGCCTTCCATAGTTTCCGGACAGTTTTCGGTCTCTTTCCAGTAAACATAAACGACCAGCTGGGCGATTGAGTGGTTGTGTTACTTTCTCCGCTCCCTTGGCCTGTCTAATCTTCATCGGGCTAAGATGAGGAGGCCATTCATCTTCTTTACTTAGGAAGTCGGGTCCACCTAACCGGTCTGGAGTATCTGTAAGTTCTTGAGGAGTTGCTCCTCTGGAAGCGATGTTGGCTAGATTGATCGTCTCGGGGCAATGTCTCCATTGATCTACATTGGAGTTGATGTCGTCATTATCTGAGGAGTATGGTATTCCCTCAGTTGGGTCGTCAACTTCACTGCTCTCCACTTCCCGTTCACTTAATTGATATACCTGTTCTTTTGGTAATCTTTCCATAAGAGTTCTACGAGAAGGGCCAGTAAAGTACCAACCTACTCTAGTTCTTCCCGCATAAACTTGTAGAGGTTGCGGTTGAGCAGGCCGTTTCTCCAATGTCTCGAGCGCTTCATGCGCATTTTGACCGATGAGTATTTGGACTCCAGGGTAATCGGTGTTAAATCTAGGTATTCCAAACTGCTGGGTGAAATCGTCCTCATCCCAGTTATAAGGTTCCACTTGGCTGGTCGCGAAGTTCTTTATTGCTACCATTTTCACTGACCTTATACTATGTTTTCCTAGTTCATCCTGGGGTGTGGACAATGCGCCTACATAATAATCCGCTGTTACGGTGGATTTCCAAACTTGCATTATTCCTGACATGTTTAGCTTAGTTCGGTATTTGGGTTGTCCAGCAAAGATGTCCTCGGCTATTTCTTTGTCGATGAATGTTCCTGTGCTACCGGAGTCAAGGAGGGCGTTCACTACATAACTCCTTTTAGGTCCATGGACCCTTACTTGTACTACAGGAAATTCTCGGATTCCTACATTGGAAGGTGGCGCTTTCCAATATGGTTGTCGATCAGAAGTAGTTAGGGTTAGGTCGCTGTCTGTGTCCTTTTCATACGTAAGTGCTCGATACACTGCGGTATTTGTCAGGTAACAGGATTCGTTTTCGTCGGAGAACTCGTCCGTATAGAATCCTTCCATCTCAGATTGATCAGTGTCGTTCACATCACTGAATTGGACATGTAGTTCGGACTCACTTACCTGACTCGGGCTGTTTTGTTCGAATTCCGTGTGCAACAAGATATGATGTTTTGCGCCGCACTTTGCACACCTTGCGTCGGAGTAACAGGTTCGCCGTTGGTGTCCTCGTCTGAGGCAATTATAACACAACCGCTTATCCCTCATGACTTCACGTCTATCCTTTAGTGATTTCCTCAGGAATTTATCACACGCATTTAAACGGTGGGGCCCATCGCACAGCACACATTTGGGCTTGATGTTACTTACTTTAACATGTGCTGTGTGGTGCACGTTCGTTCTTTCCTCGGGATTTCTTACATGAATTCTCTTAGGAGACGTAGGAGGAGTTTTTCTTACCTGTTCTCTCCTGTCATTGGTTCGAGACTTGAATTTACTTATGTCCTTTAGGATTTTATTGTCATAGTAAGATCTTTCAGTGTCTTTTCCGCTGTCTTCCTCTTGAGAAGCCTGGCTTTCGCCGTCGTCTGTATAACAAACTGGTATTACCTTTCTCCTAGAAACGGGTTTCTCACTTACCTTGTTTTCCGGTGTCTTCTCTCTAGACTGTTTTAGGAGCTGTAATTTCACTTCTCCATCTAGGAATGACATGAGATCAGCCATGGTAGGGTCTCGTTGTTGCTGTTCCATCATATATAACACCTTCTTGTCCCAGCGTGTACCTACTCCACCCTTTGGTAAAGTAGATGCTAAGGCTCCTACAACCATAGAGTTCTGGTATTCATGAGACTTACCTAACCAATCTAGCTGTCTACAGATCTCCTGAATCTCATCGGAAAATTATATAATCCCGCTGCTAAGAAACTTTTGGGGCGCCATTAATTTCGCATATAAATACCTAGCTATGTTAGTCTTATTACCATACCTGATGTTTAGTGTATCCCAAACTTGTCTTAATCCGTCTGGATGTCCAATAAACTTTAACGCCATTAACTTGGGAGATCCTTCCAAGCACTCGATGAGGAATCTAAGTTTCTCTCCATTAGATAGTACAGAGTTCTGAATGTTATCTTTATAATATTCATTAAAAGGTAACCATTTATCTCATCTCCATTGAACTTGACGATCTCTCCCACCTTTACCGCTTGCCGGGCTTCGGTTCTAGCCATTTGACGCGTAAAACTTTCTTGGGCCATCGTGTTATTTAATATCGAGTTATCGGTATATAAATTTCTCGGATTATGATCAGGTCTATAGGGAATGTCATTATCAACAGGTCTATAATTACCCTTAATAGGGTTCACTATAGGAGTTTCTACTTTGCTAGCAGTATATATGCGTGTAGGCTCCATACCTTGCGCATGAGATACTTCAGACCTAACAGGTTGACACATTGTTACCGAGGGTGGTGGTATACCCCTTTGTGTATTTACTAATTTATCGCGTTCTAGCGCGATACTTTGCTGCACTTCTTGCAACTCTAGCCTACTTTCCCTTACTGTGCCCTTGAATTGCTGAACAGTCTCCTGCATCTGCCCGAGCAGGAGATCCATCCCCCGCCGTCTCTCGTCCACCCATTCGACTGCCGAAGCGGGAGTCGCCAACGTTGTAGCGGGCGGACGAGGGACAACGGGCGACAAATCATGAATATTTCGCTCGGGGTCCAGGACCTGAACTGTCTCATGGGCTGTTCTACTGGGCACAGGTAGCTTAGTGCTGTGCAGAGGGAATTTAGAGGTAGTTTTAGGGAGCACAGGTGTGTCTATCACCGAAGGGGTGATTTCAAGAACAGGCCTAATTATTTCAGGCTCATCTACTATAGTAGGGAGTCTTTCTATTTTAATTATTTGGTCTGTGGGTTCTGTACTACCTAAGTTGGTGTTATTTAGTTGCCTTCTAACAGCTGGAGGCAAATCAGGCAATTTCTGACGGTGGGATGTTCTTTTACGTCTGCTTAGACGAGATCTATTTCCTTTGCCTTCATTATCGGTGGTATCGCCTTCCTCAGATGATGTATATCCCTGTCTTTTGGGAGTAGATCGATTCATCATCTGCATATTACTAGCTGCTAACTGTTTATTTATGCAGTCTTGATTCTCCTGAATGTTTTCCAATTCTAATTGGGTGATTTCTTCCGCCGCTCTCCGTTCTGCTTCTGCCACTGCCATGGCCGCCTTTCTTTTCATTTCGGCTGCTTTTCTTTTCGCTTCTGCCTCTGCCGCTGCCGCTGCCGCTTTTCTTTCCATTTCGGCTGCTTTCCTTTTTGCTTCTGCCTCTGCCGCTGCCGCTGCCGCTTTCCTTTCCATTTCGTCGGCTTTACTTTCCTCTTCGGCTGCTTTCCTTTCAGCTTCGGCAGCTGCTACTGCTGCTTTCTTTCTGTCTTCTATACGTTTTTTCTTTACTTGTTCTTCTTGGACTCGTGTGATGCGGAGTTGTTCATCAAATTTAGCCTGGTTCGCAGCCCTCATTTCCATATCGATGGCATCCAACACACGCTGAGTTCCTTCACTATTAGGGCTAAGTCCATCTAACCTTCTCCTCAACTCGTCATCACCTAAAAAACGTTGATAGTCTGACAGATAGATGTCAATGGCATCCCTCTTATGCGGCTTCTCTGCCGTCGCTTCACTTTCCACTTGGGAAAAAGTAGCGTCTGTTGATTCTCCATGGGTTGAGCGCTCCTCCAGCTGAGCTTTCCACTGAGCCGTTCCTTGAACCTGGAGACTCACCCGTTGAAACCAAGTCTTTACGGCAACTTGCAACGACGTGTCTTGTCTTCGTTTAGAAGCCTCTTCAAAGGCCGATAATATTAGCCTGATTCGTAGAATTCTTTCTCTAACTTGATAAAGCAGCGGTCCCTGCTCTTGAGGTCCTTGAGTTTGTTGAAACAGTTGTTCTTTTACTCGCTCCATAGAGCTGAAGAATCCCTGTGCGTATCCGGCTGCGGACCTCTTCCACACAGCTGGATCAATGGTTTCCTTGGCTACTCCCATCCGGTGTATGTCTTCCCAGGCAGCTTCTGATAAATCAAACGGGAGTCCGGGTCCGGGGAAGTTCCATTGCGACTCGACAATAGACTTCAGTTCTTCCCTTGTGTATCCCGCATAACTATCTTTAGTCGATCGCTTACTTCTCGCCCAATCGATCTGGTGTTCTTCCACCGCAATCAATAACCTAGTGAGTAGGGCTGCAGGAAGGATGAGAAGGGGGTCCGAATAAACCGCATCCGTCATCTTTGCTCCGCGCTCGGGTGTCAGCTCTACAGTATCCTCACTACTGGAGCTGTCGGGCCGCTGAGAAATAAGTTCTTGGCTCGCGGGTTGTTGTTGTTCCGCTGCTTCTTGGTCCCGCTTGACCTGAGCTCGAGTGCCTATGATAGACCTATGGTGTTGGACCAGCCTAGGATCTGATATTACTACTGGAGGGATGACCTTCCTCACAGTGGGAGGTGAACTGAACTTAGGACTAGACGGTTCTACACTTCTATCTGAGCCGCAGATAGTTACATCTAATAAACTGTCTGACAGGTTCTGCTTAGTATCAGACATGTTTGTGTGTACAGTTGAATGCCTACTGCTATATTACAGTCTAAGCAAGTCTAGTAATTCAGTATTAACTGCTAGCCTAGTAATTAATTACCGATACTGCTACTCAGTGTAGCGTGATATATATATAATATATTAGAATACCGGTATGCTTATAGTATATATAACTATATAAGTATTATTACAGACTAGGTTTATCACAGAATACTGGTATAATTTTAGCACAAATATATATAAATATATAATAGGCCTATCGGGAATACCGGTATACAGCTTACAGTTTGTAGTATATATAAGTATAATTCTGGACTAGAATTAATTACAAAGTACCGGTATAATTTCAGCCTAAATTTATAGAAATAAAGATAATAGGTCTATTGTAAATACTGGTATATCAATTATTTTAAATAATTGAATTTCTGAATTTTAGGGTTACTTGGTTACTTTACTTACTTTATTACCGTTATTTGAGCAGTAGTCCAACTGATATTGAGACCTAATGGTTGTATGGTAGGCCTACTATTTATAAATCGTTAGATTTGATTTATAATATATATATACCCGTTTAATGGGTTTTGTCAGTATTTGAAATAAATGTTATTATTTCTGGGAAGGAGTCACTACACAGAAGCTGTGCGCTCTCAGTGAAGTGCTACTTGTTGGACTCTAAAACAAATAATTCTAATTTACCTAAGTTACTTAATACTACAAATTACGTACAATTCGGGTGAGATTACAATCTCTAAATAAACACAAAAATTTACAAAAAACACAAATACGAATTTTTAGGGTAATTTTACAAGAAGTCTACAAACCAGCCTAACAAAGGGTTAGAAATCTGGTTATTACAACGGACAGGGTACTACGGTATTTGAAAATAATAAGTAGTAGTAAATACACTGCGTTGTCCAGATAGGAAAATACCACCGCCTGACGACCTATAGCCGTATCGCTATAGGTACTACGTTATGTATCACGGAGTGTCCCTACCTTGAAGCTAATTACCGCGGTCTACCAGAACCAACGTGCCTATTAACCACTTTACAACACAAATATACTGCCTACACACTAATTACCTTCGGAAAGCACTGTACACTAAACCCTAAATTAGGTACGAGTACTTGTACAACAGATAATCAGTAGTTAAAAATACTTGAACAGCCAAAAGAACCACGGCATCTGCTGGAGTGACCGGTGCACAAAATCACCAGTCTTTACCTACGCCAAGCAGCCCGTGTAGTACCGGGGTTAATTTAACTATAGCGGTATGTATAACAAGCACAATTACTGTAGGAATAAACTTGGGGACATGAATGTTGCGAATAATCGCATAAACTCTGAATAATAAATATTACGCAATGCGTACAAACTACTCAAACAAAATGCAGACTAAATGCTGACAGACTACTATCAAGCCTAAATAAACCACAGTACATGCAGACTCCAAAATGGTTAGTTAGTATGCGCGCTAACCGAGTAGTACGACTTATTCTTTAAGAGGGGGTTTACCTCACAGCACTGGAAGCCCCTACTTACTAACTGGCACTTTATTGGACATACACTCTACACACACTACAGTCCTTCAGACTTAACAACAGTCAGACAACAGCTCAGCCTACAAATTCTCTATACAATCTGAACAGGCTTACACGCCTTCTGCTCAATATTGGCCTACAAACAAATAAAACTGACAGAAATAAGTAAACCATACAAAGGAATAAGGGGTGATCAATCCCTAATCCCTTAGCAGCCTACAATATACAATATATCACAATCGAAATAATACTGCTGTACCTGTACTGCAGTAAGTACCGGTACGGGTGATCAGGCAGTCAGGCCTACTGGTTAACGGTCGACCGGTACTTTAGCTTTATTGCCTACCGCAATACAGAAGCAATATCTGCTATTGTTCTTTACCAGAACAATATTAAACTGCATTTAGTGCCTACACTGCAACACAGACTAGATATCCGTTATTGTTCGCGCTTTCAGACCTTTGGCAGTTTAACCCGCCAAATTAGGATGTCTTCTAGATAATAAATCGCTTTTAGCCTCTGACAAGTATTTGATTCACTACACTAGTTGAAACCAATCCGTGCGCGATCATTCACCCGCTGGATATACCCGGGAGATTGACTTCGACGGCTTAATCTTATTGCTATGTAAGCCTAATGTATTATTCGACTGACAGTATTATATAATCTCTGACAATATTATTCACCTTCGGGGAATATTAACAGTTCCCTTTGGACGTGGCGCTCTATCTATATAAACAGAGCTATGACTTAAACTACATGCAACTATATGGCTCAGTTATAATTCACATATATGGCGCATTCTTTAGGAAATGCTTCGTTATCAGTCTCACTCATACACAATGCTGCACAATACTGCACACTGATCTGCCGATCTTCACTGATTTTAGTCACATATAAAAGGAACACAGACCGACTCATGTAGGGTCTATCAGATAACATTAGATTCACTTCAAACCACTTTAACATAAGTCACAATCGTTATATGTAACCTGTCTCTCTTACCTTCGGTATATCAAGAATATTGGGTTTTCGGGGTTATTTCTCGTTATTCCAAATATAATATTTAATCAACCATATAATGAAGAACCGACAGTAAATAGCAGTATAACAGTATAAAAGAATGATAAGTTAAGTTTGAGAGTTGATGTGATGGTGTGATCAGATTTGTTATGAGTTTTGATGAGATAACGGATATATGTCCTTATAATTAAGCCTACTAGTGTTAGGCTAAAAGCAGAAAAACACAAATATTCCAAAAGCCGTTCTTTCCTGGCTCAGGACAGAATGATAACACTGCCCATAATGCATTGCGTGATTTCTCGGAAATTTCTGTACAAGAGCCGTAAAAACGCTCTGATTGGTTGACTAAACTAAGAGATGCCGTAGAACAAAGAAAATCGACACGTATGAATATCAGCTGTTAACCGTCGTCATAGTAACTACTGTTCAAGAGTATCTAGCCCCTTTTGCGTCACGGAATTGCCATAGAATCACCAACCATGTCTTCCAAAGTACACATACGGAAGAAATAGCTCTTAGGTCCTCTAAAAAACACCGATACAGCAATGATACGGCCTCTTACGCCTACTAAACCAACTACAGAGTATTTTACGGGAAAAATAAGGAAAAATAACCGGGCAATTCCGCAAAAGCTTTTACAACTTGCTCGGGCCTCAGTTGGACAGCTAGAGCCACGTCGAGAAACTTTAGAATCTAAAACATTTGATAGACGCATAAAGACGGTCTGCACTGAGATTACCAACCAACAGCGCACTGTGGAGAGCTTTCTCATTGGTGTCGGCGAGAACATAGAGTTATTAAAGAGAAGAAAGTCATTGTTTTCAAATATCAACCTTAAGTAACGTAAGTAACGTTTTAGTTTAGTTTTAGTAACAATGTTATCATGTATTATTATGTGTATTGTATATTATGTTTATTAACTACAGTATTCATGAAAATTATAAGAATAGTTTATAATTCAACTGTGAAATTATTTAACAATTTTTTTATGCCGGGATACAACTTGTCCTTTTTTTTGGAAGACAAGTTGTATCCAGGAAAATTGGATACAAGATGTCTGGATACAACTTGTCTGGATACAACTTGTCTGGATACAACTTGTCTGGATACAACTTGTCTGGGTTCAACTTGTCCTGTAACCGATGGAATTATCAAGAGAGGGTTGTTTGTTCTTCCTTCTAAACTTTGTAACAAGTTAACTGTGAAAATTAAAGGGTCTGGTCGACGGTATTGGCGTCCTTCCATTATGGATTGCAAAGAGTCGTTTATTATGGAAGCAGCAGATCATGCTGAAATGGATAAAAAGATAACGGAAATGGCGGACAAGTACCTTGAGAAGGGGCTTACTATTAATCCTTTCGTAGTCTACCATGTGGATACACAACAGGCTACTGTCATTTATAATGACATGCGTTTTGTTTGGTCAAGCATCGTTCAAGCTATCGACTTAACCTTCAAACTTGCTCATGTGTGTAATCTACAGTACCAAGATGCTTGTCTACCGATCTGGTTATTCTTCGTGCGCTTATTTGGCATTCCTCCAACTGAAATATCGAAGGTCTCCAGCCTCTTGTCTGATTTGGAAATGTGACAATGGTGTTATTTTATAAATATACGATTTTAATTGTTGACCTTCCCTATTGCAAGTTGATCGGATAAGTTTGCTACTCGTAACTTTTGCATAATGTAGATAGAGATATATTTGAGGTTGCCAATTATAAATAAGGAATATTTTTATACGTATACGGATATAAGGGTATAATTAATTACATACCCTTAAGCCAAAGGTGTTCTTCATTTTAATAAGGGGATATATATATATATATTAAATAAGTTTTTAATGGAATTATAGGTATAAATATTTTAATTTTTCTGTACCCGTAATGCAAGTTTATTATTAAAAACAACATATTGCTAACATTTGAATTAAAGTATAGGCCTAGCGCCCTCTGCTATCTAATGAGTCGGGCCTTCGTGCAGTAAAGCGGCAACCCATATCAGCGAACAGTTATCCTTATATATACTATGGCTAGTTTATTTATTATTGGATATATTGGCTTCCGACACAGACACCCACCCCGACTTTTGAAAAACGGCCATAGTATAATTATAAGAGTTCGCTGATGGATCGCAGTTTTGTCTCTCCCCCCACTATAGGCCTTGCGATTGGTAATAATGAAATTATTTATTTGATAAACCAAAGTAAAATATTACAATTTTTAAGTTCTCGACCGCGAGTATACATATATAACAGATTTTTATATAAATTTGTATTTATTATATACGTATAAAAATATATATATTTTATATATAATTGTCAACCCTAGTTTTATTCTCATGTTTTGGCTGTTAATGAGACGAGACTCGTTTAAATGCTGATTTTGTCTAATCTTTAAAATAATTGTTAATGTTTTGTCTGTGTTAAAATTGAAACGAATGTCAGTCAAGCTGTATTTTCATTAATCATTTGATGGTAATGTGGTGGGTCGTGGGTCATATTAAGGTGATTTGCAAACACAAATATTTATATAATACATTATAAGGTGTATGTGGGGGAATCTACTCTCGGTCCCGCATACCTGTTAACGGGACGCCGTGCAGGCAATGTTGTAACGCCGAAACATGTAATGCCGGAGCAGATAAGTATAATAATATATAATGAATATATCGAATAAAGGTAGCCTACTGGGCTACACGGATCTAGGTCCAAACATAGTACTGCTGTACCGGTAGATATGACAGTCGGTACTGATATCCTAAGTATCTACAGATGACAGACACAGTCAGACTCTCGGTCGTCATCCAAAGTGAAAGTAAGTAGTGCCGGTACTGGTACCATAGTCGCTATTGCCACACCCCCTTTCGAGCTCGGGTTAGCTGTCTGAGGCGGTGCCGAGCTAAAATTCGTTCATCAAAATTCATGTCAAAGTCGGTCGGGTGGCTGACATACCCGCCTCGGGTATTTGGAAACTGAAAGTTTCTCAAATTGTTGAGTTTCGATGAGGGGTTCACGCCAGAGTACGAGTTTGGGGGCTGTGGGTGTCACGTCCGGGGTTGGTAGGCCCGTGGGTGTCTCCTGGTGGGCGGTGTCCGGAATAAGTAGGCGTCGGTTCCGGATGAGTGTGCGTCCGGAAGGCATCCGGACAGTATACTTCCGGTGTTTACCGGACTCAACGATGGTGCCGGTGCGCTCCCACCGTTTATTGGTCGGGTGTTGAACCCGGACCCTGGTGCCCACCGCGAGTGGTTCCAGGGCCTTCGCTCCGCGGTTATATTGGGCGGTCCTTGTTGATTTTAATGCCGGCGCCACTCGGTCTAGCTCCGTCCGGGTCTCCTGGAGTGTCCGAGCGAAGGCGCTGTGGTGGGCCGGAACGCGCGATCTCATAGGATGGCCGAACACGATGTCCGCTGGGGAGAAGCCGCTCTCCCTGGGGCTGTTTCGGAGTTCCAGGAGCCCCTCCTGAAACGCGGCGGAGGTCGTTGACCCCCCAGTCTTCTCCAGTAGGCGCTTGAGGGCCTTCACTGCTGATTCAGCGTGCCCGTTACTCTGGGGGTATTCTGGCGACGATGTGACCGGTGTGACCCCCCAGTCTTTTAGGAAGCTGGTCAGCTCTGTTGCTGTGAACTGGGTTCCGCCGTCCGACCGGAAACGGGTTGGTACCCCGTAGCGGACGAACCAGTCACGCAGGGCGGTGGTTGTCCGGGCAGCGGTGGGTGGGGCGGAGAAACTGTAGATTTCCGGCCATCCGGAATATCTGTCTGCGGTGGCGAGGAAATGTTTCCCGTCGAGTGAGAAGAAATCTCCCGAGATATCTTCAAACGGGCGAGTTGGTGGGGGCTCCGTCAGAAATGGTTCCTTGGTCTGACTTGACCGACAGGCCAGACACACGCTGCAGGCGCCCACGGACGTCCGGATGTCGTTGGTGATGCCCGGCCAGTATACACACTGCCGGGCGCGACGTAGCGTTTTTTCCACCCCCTGGTGTGCCGCGTGTAGGCGTGCGAGGGTGGATTTCCGGGACCCTGTGGGGACCACAATACGGTGGCCGAATAAGGCCAGGTCCCCGTCCGTAGTTAACTGGTCCCGGGCGGACCAGTATATGTTGACAGCCGGTTCCTTCCGGCCGGATTCCGGGAAGCCCGACTCAATGGCCGCGAGTAGGGCTTTATAGTCCGGGTCGTCCCGAGCCACTCGGGCGAGTTCCTCGAGGACGGGATCCGCGAGGTGGGCGGAGTCGGAGCCGGTTATGTCGGCGGCGGACTGGCGGGTGACTGCCCTGATGTAGGTCGCCATGTCCCCATCGTCGACGATGTCATCGGGTGTGGGGTCATTGACCGGGGCGCGGGACAACGCATCGGCGATGGCGTGGTCCTTCCCCTTGGTCCACGTGGTGGTAAACTGGTACGGGGCCAGTTTAGTCTTGAGGCGTTGGAGGCGGGTGTTGTCTGTCGCGTCCACCATATACTTGTCAATGATTGTGACGAGCGGTTGGTGGTCGACAATCAAGTTGAAGTGGGGGAGGCCGAGAAGATACAGCCGGCACTTCTGGACGGCCCATACGACGGCGAGGAGCTCGAGTTCCACCATGGCGTACCTGGACTCCGTGTCGGTGGTGAACCTCGAGCCGCACTCGATCAGCCTCCAATCCTCCCCGTACCGCTGGAGGAGGGCGTATCCGAGGCCCTTCAGCCGGGAGGCGTCGGTAACGAGGCGGGTCTCCCGGGTCGTGTCGAACGGGGCGAGGGTCGGTGGGGTTGTGAGCGCCAGTTTAGTGGCCTCGAAGGCCCGTTCGTGGTCCCCCGTCCAGGTGAAGGTCGCCTTCGTACTGAGGAGGGGGCGGAGCGGAGATATGGCGGCGGCGATGTTGCCGGAGAACGGAGCGAGTTGCTCCACGAGTCCCACGAAGCTGCGGAGGTCAGTGATGTTCCCTGGGCGGGGGAAGGCGGCGATCGCCTTCAGTTTCTCCGGGTCGGCCTTGATACCGGAGGCGCCGACGAGGTACCCAGCGAACCGAACCTCGGCCTGGGCGAACTGCACCTTCCCAGGGTGCAGCGTAATGCCGTGGGTCCGGCACCGCTCCATGAACCGGCCGACGTTGGCCAGGTGCTCCTCCATGGTGTCGTTGTAGAGGAGCACGTCGTCTACAACCTTGATGAGGTTGGGGAGTCCCTGGAGTGCGTCGTCGCCCCGCCGGTTAAACTCATCTCCGGACGAGATGAGCCCCATGACGCTGCGGGTGTGACGGTACCGGCCCCAGGGAGTCGCGAAGGTTGTGAGGAGTTGTGACTCCTCGTCCAGGGGAACCTGCCAGTAGCCACTGGCGGCGTCAAACACCGAGAAAACCTGGGCGGTGGAAGAAACTCCGGCCACCGCCGACCGTGGACTCGGGGTGGGATAGTAGGGACGTCGCACCTGCGAGTTTAAGTGGCGGAGGTCGACGCAAAGTCGCAGTTTACCCCCCGGTTTTCTCGCCACTGTCATCGGGTGGGCCCAGTCTGTTGGCTCGTCGACCCGGGCGATGACTTCCCTCCGTTCCAGGTTGTCGAGGAGACCCTTTACCTCGTCCCGCATCGCGAACGGGATGGGTCGCGCGCCGTTGACGTGGAACGGCGTCGCCCCGTCTTTCAGCAGGATGTGCATGGGCGGGCCGTGCATCATCGGGAGCGGGGCGGAGTCGTCGTCGAAGACGTCGTCGAACTCGCGGAGGTAGTCGTCCCGGGAGCGGGTCGCCGGGGATGGAGCGACGGAGGCGACGGTTCCTCGGCTGCGGAGGGGAGCCGGGAAGTTCCGCGGGAGGATGTCGAGGTCCTGGATGGTCCTCTTGGAGAGGATTAAACCGTCGGACTCCGGGGAGATAACCAGTTCGGTGATCGCCTTCGCCCCGAAGTATTCGAGCTCCACCGGGAACCGCCCCACGGCCGCCATGGGGAGCCGGTTCGCCGCCTCGAACTTGTCGTCTTCCCGTAGCGGGAGGAGGTCGGCATGGCGACCCCCGAGTTGAAGGAAGAGTTTCTCGTTGAGGACAGAGGCAGCCGCTCCGCTATCCGGGAGGGAGTGGCGGGCCCGTCCCATAAACCGGTTGGTCCTCGAGTTTGTTACATCGACAGAGATGTAGTTTAGGTCGCAGCTGGTCCGGTCTTTGTCCGAGCTGTGGACGCTCCGTTGTCGGAAGATCGTCGAAACCTTCGACGATTTGGGTGCGGGTTTGGACCGGCACACCGACTTGAAGTGCCCCGTCTTGCCGCAGGCGTGGCACGTGATACCCTTGGCGGGGCAGTCCTTCCCCTTGTCGTGGTTTCGCCCACAGTTGCCGCAACTGTTGGATGCATTGGTTCGACGGGAAGGGTCGGGGGACGAGTAGCGAGAACCCGCCGGGGTGCGGGAGGCCGCCGGGGTTCGGGAAACCGAACGTTCGCGTTTGTAGGAGGAGAGTTTGTGGATCGGTTTCCCGCTCGCCAGAATGGAGTCGTTCCTCTCGCTGGCCTCCACACTCTGCGCGATCCGCACGCAGTCCTCGAGGGTTGGCTGCGGGAGCACCTTGAGCAGCTCGGTGCGGGTCTCCGAGCACCGCACACCCACGAGGATTTGGGTAACGATCTGCCGGTCCCGGCAGTGGCCGCAGAGTTCGGCGGTGTCCGCGAGGTCCTCCAGGGCCACCCTGAAGGAGTCGAACCCCTCGTTCCCACCTTGGCGGCGCTCGTGAAACTTGATGGCGTCGATCGCGATGCTCCGTTTGGAGCGGAGGTGGGCCTGGAGAGCGTCGAGGATCGTCTCCGGGGTCGTCTCGTCCGAGTCGATGTCAACCTGGAGGGTGACGCGGATGGTCTCCTGGAGGTCGCTGCCCAGGGCGGCGACGAGAGCGTAAACCTGCTCCGCCCTGGGGAACGTGGCGACCTGCTGCCGGTGGGCGTGGACCCTCCACGCCTGTCTCCACCGGCGGAACGAGGAGAAGTCGACGTCCGCGTCGATCTTCTCCATGGCGGAGATGTCGATAACCCGGCGTCGTGGAGCTGGGTTCGTAGCGGCTCCCGCGTATGTGGGTTGGGTCGCCGGCGGTCCCGGTGCGGCGGCCGCCGCCACGCCGGGTTGTAAAGCCGCGAGGAGTTGAGCGATGCGGTCGTCCGCGGCCGCCTGGCGACGGTTGGCATCTTCCTGCTGTTGCGCCAGCAGCTGAGCCATAGCAGTCTGTTGTTGGGCGAGAATACGCGCGAGGTCGTCCATCCGGATAGGAGTGTGACTGCCGCCTCGGGCTTCTATAGTTTCGTCGCCGTCGCTGCTACTGCTGTCCGCCGTGGGCGGTGACGTGGGTTTTTGCTTCCCTTTAGATTTAGGCGGCATGGGCCCAAATTATCAAATACGTAGGAAACAAATTAGTAGTGTTGGAGATCCCGTAGAGGTTTCTCCCTGTCACAGGTGACGGTAAACTCACTGCGCCATGTATGTGGGGGAATCTACTCTCGGTCCCGCATACCTGTTAACGGGACGCCGTGCAGGCAATGTTGTAAAGTCGAAACATGTAATGCCGGAGCAGATAAGTATAATAATATATAATGTATATATCGAATAAAGGTAGCCTACTGGGCTACACGGATCTAGGTCCAAACATAGTACTGCTGTACCGGTAGATAGGACAGTCGGTACTGATATCCTAAGTATCTACAGATGACAGACACAGTCAGACTCTCGGTCGTCATCAAAGTGAAAGTATATAGTGCCGGTACTGGTACCATAGTCGCTATTGCCACATAAGGCCAATTATTGTATGTTTTTAAATAAACCAAATGAAATAGCCGAAAATAATGAATCCTATTCCAGCAACCAGAACTCCTATCGCAACTAAAAATATCCGGCTTTTATTGATTAATAAATAATATTTATTAAACAATAAATAAAATAATGAATTATTTTGATATAATTTAATTAATGTAATAATAAGTAATTGTTTATAATATGTATCTATTATCTATTCGATTTCACATATATATCTTGGGGTGTCGACATTGAAAGTACCAGTATAATCTTGTATTTTTCCCTTTTAATCTGTGTATTCTGATTGACAAGATAAAAATGGACCTTATACAAACAGTGGGCTAATTACCCAGGAATATTTGTCATTATCACAAGATGTATGTTACAAGTTGCCTAGATAATATGGTTAGATAAAATCACAAGATAAGTTTACTGATTTAACAAAATATATTTCTGCACAGGTTTGACAAGATTTTCTTGTCAAACTGCACCTTTTTTTTGCATTTTCACTATGTAATTTTTAGAGTGAAACGAAAACTGCACTTGCTGGGATCAAACCCACCACGACCACCGGATAAATGTGAATTCAAGACCACGGATTTAAACTAGGCAGGGGGGGAAACTGAACGCAAAACCCGCCTTGGCGAATTAATATCCCGCCTCAATGTTAAATTCTCAATTTAGGGAAAGGAGCAGGTTACAGTGGCATGTTATTTTAACCAAAACAATTAACTAAACACATTAGAACAGGTTACAGTTTTATTTTTGATAGTAATCAATTGTTATTTGCGTCCAATTTCCCCTGGGGAGGGATGAATTTTTATTGCGTCCAGTCATATTTATATTTATCCAATAATGACATCTGAAGCATTTATGAAACCCGCATCGGATTGAAATTAAGGTTAAATATGTTATATATATTAATTGATTAGTAACACAAATGAGATTTATCCAATAATATCAATACCAAAGGAAACATAACATAATTTAATTAACGAAATAACGAAATTTAATTATACTAATTGTATGTCCTTAACTCCGCAAAATTTCTTAGATTAGTTCCTGATCACTTATAGGCGAGTCAATCTAGCCGAAAAAGGGGGTCAACCCATAACAAATTCGCAATTCATCCAAACCAATTTTTTTTATTCTACATTACCTTGTTAATACCCCCAAAAAAGTCTATAAAAATATATTATGCGGATCACCTTCAATTTCCTGTTTCTTTCCTTAGCAACATGGATTTTACATAGCAACAAGGGGTCTATTGGTGGGATTTTCTCCAAATTTGGTACAGACAAACTTTACTCTAATGACTATCGATTGACAGAAGTATGCACTTCTATATAGTTACCAATTTAGTTTCCAGAGCAACGGAAATTTGTCTAATAATTTAACCATTTTTAATACCAATTTTGCTGGTACAATATAAGGACCTTATTTACACAACTTCTCTACTAAACGGGTGGATGTAACCTCGCCCATCGGATTTATCGACCTCAAAAACCCTTATCCCCAAAAAATTTATTTGTTATATGATAAACTATTGTGGTTTTCAAACTAAAACAAATAAATAAATTACACCTAAAATCAATAGAGCAATCACAATTTAATTATGTGAAAAATCTTCACTAACATTAATGGAAATTATGAAATTTCCTTGCAGTGGAATTGTATAATTTTTTTACAACAGTTATCCTTAATATATCGTGAAATTTTTGATATATTTAAAAATTTGATGCGACTTCTAGTTTCCGAGATATAGCAATTAATGTGTAACACGCCAGTGTAAATATTACTAATTTCCCATTGAATCACAGCTTATTGTGAAATTAATTAAATTATTCTGGAACATCACCAATTTGCTACTTACTTTTCCCTACTGTTCCTTTTGTTTGGCTTGTGTTATGCAAATTTACGCAGAATTTCCATGAATAAACATATGATCCGCAAAATAAAATTTTATAGACTTTTTTTTGGTCATTAATAAGGTAATATAGAATCCAAAATGTGTGGTTCGGATTGATTGCGAAATACTTATGGGTTTTTTGCTAGATTGACTCGACTATTAGAGTCAGTTCTAATTTGGAATTATTTAATTAATTAGAATTAATTATTTAGATAATTAAGTGAAGGCCTATAATTTGGTTATACTGTACTACTACAGTTCTAGGTCGTTTGCCTATAATTTGGTTATACTGTACTACTACAGTACTAGGTCGTTCGCCTATAATTGGGTTATACTGTACAACTACAGTACTAGGTACCTTTTGAGTAACAGACTAAGTAACTAACTACCCTAACTGAGTACCAGTTAAATAACTGGGAGCAAAACTTGAGATAGGTGTAGCGCCCACCCCTACCCTCGGGTAGCAGCTATCGAAAGAGGAGCCTTCGGGTCGCCTCCGGCTTCGGCCGACTGTTTGCTTTTTTACAGTACTAGGTCGTTCGCCTTTAAGGGGGGGGGGGGGGGGGGGGGGGGTACACCATTTTGTTCCAAAATATGTCGAAATTTTTTTATGGTCTATTATAATTATAATATAATTATAATGGTGTTTCCAAATCTGAAAACCGCTATTTAATAGCTCTTTTAGTTTTCAAGTTATGTAAATTTCCATTTAGGGATTCCTATTGAAATTACTATTACTATGTATAATGAAAGGTCGATTAACTCAAAATATTTTTTTCATGAAATTGTCAACTTCAAAGCCCTACTACTTCTACAATTTTTGAGTAATTAAGTCTGAAACTCTCTGTGGGTGTCTAGATAGCCATCCTGCATAAAAGTATCAGACAACTTTTCTAAATTTTTTGTTAATAAAATTTAATACTATTTATAAAAAACCTAAAAATTAGCATAAATTTGCAGCGCCACCTAGCGGTGCAGAATTATTTTAACAAAATTTCGCCTGATAGTTATGTTGCCCCATCTTTGATCTATCATATAAAAAAACTTTCATGTGATTAGGTTCAAAACTGTAAAAGCCTTAGGGTTTTAAGCGCAACCAAGTTTTTTTTATTGTTAACTAGTATTAACTAATATTAAATAGCGAAAGAAAAAATTTTCTCACCTGTAATGTAGAGTAGCATCTTAGGCACCTATATGACAAATTTTAACCAAAACCAAACAATTCTGAAACGCATAGAGTGATAAATCGAAGAGTTGTCCGAAAATTGTGTACCCCCCCCCCCCCCCCCCCCCCCCTTAATTGGGTTACTGTACTACTACAGTACTAGGTCGTTTGCCTATAATAGGGTTATACTGTACTACAGTACTACGTTGTTCGCCTATAATTGGCTTATACTGTACTACTACAGTAGGTCGTCGTTCGCCTATAATTGGGTTATACTGACTACTACAGTGCTACAGTAGGTCGTTCGATTTCGGACAGTGGAAATGAGGATGCTTTCAATTTCAATGGGTAGGCCTCATGAAGTTGGTTGCCATAACCGTAGATCTGGTATGACCTCGTCTTTATTTTGCCAGCATTGCCCACTGAATCTTAATCTGCATTCATGGAGGGTGGTTGATATAGGTGGTATTGTACCATAAATCTCGGTGTTTGTCTGTGTTGTCTCCCACTAACGGCTACCCTTTTAGTAGTATTGTGTAGCAACCATCAATTCGTTGTTCAAGTGATTTCGTCAGTGTCCAGGTCACACGTACACCCCCGTATAAAAATACTGTACTAATTAAACTCCAAACAATACCAGAGGATTTTTGGAATCCCGCTGGCTACTAGATTGACACTGGTTTTGCATAGGTACAGTAGATATAAGTCCTGTACAAACAAGGAGGGAAATTTTGGTAACAGCGCAAGGAGATGTTACAATTACCCTGTCTCATTTTGTGCAGTATTTATTTATACGGTACCCAACCAACTACATATGTATTTTATTTAGATTTATCATTTATTAACTATAAATTTTACAGTATTACACCATGTCCTGGAATATAGTGTCGTTATTCAGGTACCTGCCCCCCCCCCCCCCCCCCCCAAATTTTTTACAAATCGTAATGAGATTGCATGAAATTTGAAATAGAGATAGTTTCACCTCCCTCCTCCTTGCTGGGTGAGCCAGAATTTTTATTTTCGCTTTCATTCTTTAGCTACAAGCGTTTGAAAAAGGTGTCTCCGTCGATATTGCACCAGTTACACCGCAGTTATTCTTCAAACATTTAGTGATTTGTTGGTACTAGTGGAAGGCTGACCGTGCAAGGCTTCCAAATATGTAAAAATATGTGAATTTGGTTGGGAAATTGCTGAGATATTGGCATTCGAATTTTGCATGTATTTGCTTCCACTGCAGGCCATTTATTCTATTAAATTAATACACAATGTTCTAGAACATTTTGATTATGTATGAATATCCTACATATAAAATTATATAATATATAATATATATATATTAAATATATATAAATATAAATAAAATAAAATATAAATAATATATAAATATAAATAAAATATAAATATATATATATATTAAATAAAATTGCGTACAATGTCTTTGTGCAATTTTGTGTTGATTTCGCATTATTTATTCTAGATAAGTAAATCGATGGTAATTATTAATAAATAGTATGAATATCCTACTAGTAGGATTATTACACTAGTATTATCAAAAAAACCATACGAAATATACCATATTCTGGAAGTTGGTTAGACTTCCTGTTTCTGGAAGTTGGAAGACAGTTAACTTCTACAATTATATCGAGAATATAATAATAAAATTAGTATTATCAGTATCATCTTGATACTAGCTATTCTGTATTACGCATTATAATAATATTAAACAATTTCTTTGATGATTCATTTCAATAAGTAATTTCGACACTGAAGATGTTAGCTATTCATTTTGAAAAAAAAATTATATAATAAATATGGATTTGATATAAATCATATTTGTTTAACCCTATCCATACCGGGGGGGGGGGACTTTTGGAGACGCACTTTATTTGATTGCTTGGTTCAAAGCCAAACCACATTTATTGCAAGTGAAATTCCGTTACTTTTCCTAAAATTTATTATTCTTTATCTTAAAACAAAAATTAATTTTCATATTATTATTTATGACCATGAAAATGACTCGTAAACTGACCTGTCTCTGAAACTGTCATATTATTGCTGAACTATTGTAGGGGGAAATTTAAAATTCAATCAATTTGATATCAATTTAAAATCAATTTAAACATAATTATATTATTATTATTATTATTACCTTTAATCCAGGCCTTAGCCCATAAAAACGAGTAAAACAAGCACACAACCAATCAAGCACAGAGTATGAGTAAGTAGGTCACTGAAATCATACCTAAGAAAGAATACGTGATATTGAGTTAATACTACAAGTACGCGAGATCTCACGTAAAATAGAATTCCAAGTTGTGTCAATTCTACGCAATAAACTCACGCATTAAACGCAATAAAATTATAGTATATAAATATTATATTTGAGCATTAGTGTGTGGCATATTTGGATAGAGGAATAAATTTTGTATCTAAAACTTTTTACTTTAAAGTAATATCATCACACCACACAAAGTTATATGCTTCCAAACTTTACGTCCCCAAAAGTCCCCCCCCCCGGTAGTTTGAGCGTCTAAAGTACCCCGGTATGGATAGGGTTAACCCTATATTAAACCCGGGGGGGGGGGGGGTCAATATGACCCCCCGTGGTTTTTTTATTATAATTCTGAAACAAACGCAGTTGGGAATCCGACATTTTATGACTTTTCCTAAAAATCTATTGTCTTCCTAGTAGTGAAAACCGTTTTCAAAAATATTGGGTACTTTTCGAGTTATAGCACCATTTTTCAACCCTACTTTTGGCACTTTTTTTGAGACGTTTTTTGAAAATTACATTTCATTAAATATGAATTGTAACATCTCTATTTATTATTCACACCGGTTTTTTGGTGTTAGAAATTTGATGGAATTCATATAAATTGATTTAGAAAATTTAAACTTGTTTTTTTCGGTGGGTGCCAAATTTTGGTGCCAGCACCAAATTTTGAAATAAGTCAATTTTGTAAATTGATCGTTTGAAACTTGTTTTTTACGCAATTGGGGTTTTTTGGGTTTCTGAATTCGATGAAATATATACGAGTTGCACCAAGCGTATCAAACTTGTATTTTTCGGTGCTGTGTGCAAATTTTGGTGCTAGCACGAAATTTTGAAAATCGATTCAATAGATAAAATTGCTTGTGACAACTTATTTCTTGCGTTTTAGAGGTTTATGGCTGTTCTGAATTCAATGGAAAATATAATTATCGAACTAGACATCTCAAACTTGTATTTTTCGGATGTGGGTGCAAAATGTGGTGCTAGCACCAAATTTTGAAAACCATCAAATATATCAATCGATTGTGTCACCTTGTTTCTTGCGTTATACGGGTTTGTGATGGTTCTGAATTCAATGGAATCAGTAAAAATTTCATAAGAGTTCTCAAACTTGTATTTTTCGCCGGTGGGTGAAAATTGTTGTGCCAGCACCAAATTTTGGAAAATATGCAAATTGATAAGTAGATAGTATCACCTTGTTTCTTGTGTTATACGGGTTTATGAGGGTCCTGAATCCGATGGAATCAATAAAAACAGCACTGGACATCGCAAACTTGTACTTTTTGGTGATGGGTACAAAATTTGGTGCTAGCACCAAAATTTGCCAAAAAACGCCGAAAAATCAATTAGCCGAAAATGTAACTTTCAAATTTGGTGAAAATTGTGCACTACTTGTAATTTTGGTGCTGCAATATAACAACCCCAGTACATTTTTTCGAAAATTTTTTTTTTCGGTCGGATCCAGACAAGTGATACCTACGTACAAACAAAAAATCAGACCTTTTTCGTAAATATTTGTAGATTTTAGAGGGGGGGGGGGGGGTCAATATGACCCCCCCCCCCCCCCCCCGGTATTTGTACAACATTTTATAGCCCGGTACTAATAGTGTTAAGTCATATGTTATTTAATTATCTGTGAAAAATATTAAAGAAGAAGCTTCTTCACAAAGAAACATCACTTATGGTCTTGATTGAACTAATAAAATCATAAGTAGGTGATTAAATTCACCTACTTCTGCTACTTCTAATGTCAGACTACTGTCCACCAAGCCGCCGTACGTGTTTCAAGGTTCGTGCAACGACTACCGAAGTTCCGGGCCCAGTTGTGCGTGGTGGCCGGTGACCCAGTTACTGGTACCCACCCCGGGGCCGACGTTTGGGCATCGCACTTCTCAGTACGGCCACCGCGCTTCTCAGTTCGGGCACCGCGCTTCTCAGTTCGGGCACAGCGCTTCTCAGTTCGGGCACCGCGCTCCTCTTTTCGGGCACCGCGCTTCTCAGTTCGGGCACCGCGCTCCTCTTTTCGGGCACCGCGCTTCTCAGTTCGGGCACCGCACTCCTCTTTTCGGGCACTGCGCTTCTCAGTTCGGGCACCGCGCTCCTCTTTTCGGGCACCGCGCTTCTCAGTTCGGGCACCGCGCTCCTCTTTTCGGGCACCGCGCTTCTCAGTTCGGGCACAGCGCTTCTCAGTTCGGGCACCGCGCTCCTCTTTTCGGGCACCGCGCTTCTCAGTTCGGGCACCGCGCTCCTCTTTTCGGGCACCGCGCTTCTCAGTTCGGGCACCGCGCTCCTCAGTTCGGGCACCGTGCTCCTCTTTTCGGGCACCGCGCTTCTCAGTTCGGGCACCGCGCTCCTCTTTTCGGGCACCGCGCTTCTCAGTTCGGGCACCGCGCTCCTCAGTGCGGGCACCACGCTCCTCAGTTCGGGCACCGCGCTCCTCAGTTCAGGCACCGCTCTCCTCTCCGTTCGGGCGCCGCCCTCTTCTCAGTCTGTTTAAATACCACCCATATGGCATATGACTGCATCACCCTTCAATGCGATCACTATTTACAAATCAATAACTGTTATCATTACAATCTCTTCTATACGCCAGCATCCTTCTACCATCAATTTATCTCACCTCACCTGTAACTGCTTATCGTTTGCCGTCCCATTTATTGCTGTTTCATATTTTATTGCTGTACCGCCCGATTAGGCTAATAGGGCCTACTTTTGTATCACCATTTGGCTACTCCGGTTACATTTTCTTACCAAATATTGCAAATATTGTTATCATTTCGACATTCAAAAAAGTTTAATGGATCCAAACACCACAATCAATCTCAGTTCCGATTTTATATCCGATAGCGTCCTCCTCTTTGACCCTCCATCTGTAGATAAACCATCTTTCCTCCTGGCTGGCCGTTCCATCTCTGAAGCCGACATCAGCACCCTCTCAGGCAAAAACTGGCTGAATGACAATATTATCGAGGCAATCTCTGAATTCTTCTGCCTCCAATACCCCGGTAAAGCAAAGGTTTTCAGCACCCAGTTTTTTAACACCCTCATGTCACCCAACGGGATCTCTAGGGTCCGCCACTGGTCCCAGGCAGACACATTTTCCTATGATGTACTTTTTTTCCCAATAAACGTGGGGGGCTATCATTGGTCTTTGGCATCCTTCTCCCCCCAATCAGGGGTCATCAATTACTATGACTCATTCGGTGGAATTGATGGACAGTGTGTAGCTGCCCTCCAACACTGGGGGGTTACAGCCACTTCATCACGTCACAGCATCCAAACGCCCCCAACTAGGTACCATAACCATTTAGGTTATTTTCTTATTCGCTGCCGTGTCTATGCCACATATTTGTTGCTTACGTGTTCTATTCAGAAATTATATATATAACTGAATGTTTTTATTAAAATGTATCACTTGTAATTTTCAATGTAATAAATTTGACTCGATCAAGTTGTAAAAATGAATATTTATACAGATGTTTTTACCTGTAATATGATTATGGTGTTTGTTTTTCCCACGACTTATTGTTAAATTTAACATTGCAATAAAAACAAACATCGCAATCATATTACTGGTAAAAACAAAGAATATTCATTTCTACAACTTAAACATGTCAATTTATTACAGCGATACAGTTTAAAATTTATCATTTATAATATTTTTCGTATTTATTTATTATTATGGCTTTAATGCAAAAAACCGGAGCAACAAACAGCTGGAGATTTACTTACAATAAATATACTTGCACTGTAGTTCACAGCAAGTATTTTATTGTGAATTCTCAGGATGACAACGAAACAATCTGTTTTTCTCATCAAGATACCCGCTATTTGCTGGACATTCTAGAAACAACCAACAATCAACATCAATCCAGACAACCAATTAGTAACCAAAGCACCAAAGTAGGATATATCCCACTCTTAGTTTTGCGCGAGGAAATTTGAATATCGGATATATTTGAATACCCCACATCGGGTGATGTTTACGTTCAGAAACATGGCAAATGTAAACTTCTAAACAAAGCTTTTACTGAAGTTCTAATTCAATACAGGGGGAAATTATTGCAATTTCTCTCTCCACCGCTAGAGATTATTGGCAATCAATTCTACATTGAATTATCAAATCCAGAGTTTATTGGATTTGTAACAGCATTCAAGGAAACCAACTATGTTGGTTTATGGAAAATCACCCTCAGATACGCTGATAGTGTTGGTTTTAGCTATTATACGGGTTTTAATTTGTCAAATCAGGAACTAACCGCTTTGTTGAATGAGTGAGATACGCAAATCGACGAAACAAGCAAGCATCTTTTTGATGATTTTAAAAATATCATTCAACTATCAGACCGTCTCAAAATGATTAAAACCGATAAAAAAATTATTATTACCAACACTGACAATCCTACTGAAGCGGGAGCAGGTGGAAATTATACTACTACTCTACGAGCGAACTCGGACAGTGGAAATGAGATCCTTCTAGGCTTCCCGATTCTCCATAGTTGTCGCAATTTTGCGCTCGTCCACGACTACGCTTTCCATGAGTTCTGCGTTCACGGAGGGTGGTTGATACAGGTGGTATTGTACCATAAAGCTCGGCGTTTGTCATGTGTTGTCCCCAGCTGATGTTTAGGGCTGCCCTTAGTAGTCTTGTGTAGCAACCATCAATTCGTTGTTCAAGTGATTTAGTCAGTGTCCAGGTCTCACCCCCGTATAAAAATACACTTTCCACTGTGGCTCGAAAGAACTTAGTCTTCAGGTGCCTGGAGAGATCTGATTTCCAGATGGTATCCATTTTTGATAGAGCTACCCAAGCCTTTGCTTTACTAACTTCTATGTCCTTTTTGCTACTCTCTATCCATGATCCAAGGTACTGGAAGTCATCAACCTTCCTTAGTTGATTATTATCAATGGTTGTCAAGTTTCCATCAACATTAAAGGTCATGAATTCGGTCTTTGTAACATTTATATGCAATCCAACCTCCTTAGCAGCCCTCTCCACTATATTTAGTAGAAGCTGTGCATCTGCTAGCGTATTAGAGAGCAGGGCGATGTCATCCGCAAAGTTGGTGTCTGTGACTGTAGTTGCCGGATATCTACTACTTCTGCGTTCTTGAAGTGTGAATCCCAGATCTTCACCCTTTATGGCCGTCCTCATTGCGTAATCCAGCACAATTGCAAATAGTAATGGTGCTAATGTGTCACCTTGCAGTACGCCAGCCAGGTTTGAGAAGAACTCAGTTTCACAATCTTGTGAGAATATAATTGTCACAATATAACAATTCAATGCCAGCAACAATTACTTCTGGTATTCCATAAGCTCTTAGGATTTCAAGCATTTTACCTCTATGGATGGAGTTTAATGCCTTCTTGAAGTCCACAAAAGTCATGACAGCGGGGAGATTCTTTGACTTAATTCCTTCAATCAGTCTCCGTAGTGCAAGTATCTGAGCTATTGTTGATCTACTTGGTCGAAATCCGTTTTGGCTCTTACGCTGTAGTTTCTCTATGTGAGGCCTAATCCTATATAGAATCATTTTATTGTATATTTTGGCAGCTACCACAAGCAGAGAGATCCCACGATAGTTTGTTGGTATGCCAAGGTCTCCTTTCTTGGGGAGAGGCTTTAGTTGACCTTTAGTCCAAATTGGTAGTGGCTTTTCCCCTTTTAACATCCGGTTGCAAACATTCAATAATGGTCTGTTTAGCACTCCGGTTTTCCATACCTCCGCTGGGATTTCATCTAATCCACTCGCTTTATTATTGAACATGCTTTTAATGCTTCTTTGGAGTTCGGCAGGTGTGAAGTCCCCTGTTTCTATAGGTAGTGTCTTGTCATATATTTTCCTTGTAGGGCTGACCTCGATGTTTGGTGGCTGCCCAAGCAAGTTGCTGAAGTGATTTTTCCACTTCCCAACACATTCTTCAGGACTATCGGCTTTGAGGAGCCCCTTTGCACAACTTTTCCGACCAGATACCTCATTTACAGTTTGCCAGGTAAGTCTTGATTGTTGCTGTATGTGAGCAGTTGTAATTGCTTCAATTTTATCCTGTATGTACTTTTCCTGGCTGATGTTGTAGGCCAATTTAAGATCGTCCTTAGCTTTCTCAACCTTGTTAATGTTTTCAGTTGTTGGTTGTTCGGTTTTAACTTTGTAGGCTATCTTAAGATCTTCTCTCTTACAAGTAACCTCAGAGTTTTGCCATGGCACATACTGTTTTCGTTTGGGTTTCTGGGGAATATGCTTCTTAGCTGATTCCTTGTGGGCTGTTATTATATTCTGGTATATTGAATTGGTGGATTGGTCTTCATCCATTGACTGAAGTGCTTCAAAGCGGTTTTGAACTTCTACTGTATAAGCATCCTTTACAGCATTGTCAGTTCTGAGTTTCTCCCAGTCATATTTGATTTGCTTGCTTGTCCTGGGTTTGCTGGCTCTCAAACTGAGTCTGATCTCTGCAGTCACAATTCTGTGGTCCGAACCAATTAGCTTGAACGAGCTGTATGCCTCGCAGTTGATCATGCTGTTTCTCTACTTTTTGTTTATAAGGATGTAATCCAGTTGTGCTTTGGTTCCATTAGGGTATTGAAAGGTCCATAGCTTCCCCTTACTCTTTTCGAATGTGTTGTTTGTTGGTATCAATTCACATTCTTTATTTGGTCTAAAAGTAAGTACCCATTTCTGTTAGAACTGGTGTTATAGGTGTAACCCTTGATGTCTTCTGGGCTAATTTGTGCATTCAGGTCACCAGCAATGACTTTAACATTGTGTTTCGGAATGTCCTTTATAAGTCCAGTCAGTTCTTCATAAAACTTGACTGCTTGTTCTGGCCCTGAGGCATTGGTTGGACTGAAGCAACATATAACTGCTGCCTTGGGATTCCCATCAAATGTTGCGATCATAACCCTGGAATTTATAGATTCGATGTTGTTTAGGGTCTTAAGTGCAAATGGGCTTAGCAGAATTCCTACTCCACCAATTGATATATAGCTAGATACGCTGATAGTGTTGGTTTTAGCTATTATACGGGTTTCAATTTGTCAAATCAGGAACTAACCCCTTTGTTGAATGAGTGGGATACGCAAATCGATGAGACAATCAAGCATCTTTTTGATGATGTTAAAAATATCATTCAACTATCAGACCGTCTCAGAATGATTAAAACCGATAAAAAAAATTATTATTACCAACACTGATAATCCTACTGAAGCGGGAGCAGGCGGAAATTCTATTGAGTTGCATTACTTGAATGATAAAGCCCATAATAGTTTTTTCAAAGTAGCAATGGATGGTGTTTCTCTTACTGAGGCTAATGTAGATCGTTTTATCATTTTGGATATACCCAAAGCATTCGTTGAGATTCCATCACCAAAACCAGATGTTGAAGAGAGTTGAGCTCAACCGCAACATGTCTTTCCTGAAATATTACCACGGAAGCCGAGATCGTCAAATTAACCAATGCAACAGCTGCAACGAAACAGAAAGTTGTTGTTACCTCATTTCCAGTAGATGAGGCTAATAATTTTACTTCAAAACCCGAGGTCATGCCTGGAAACCCTTATTGGTGATTGGTGATTGTTTTAAAATTATTTCGCTCGGTAGCATATAAATGTTTAGATATAGCCAATAACATTTCATTTTATATTAATCTTTGGTGATATTTTATTATTATTATTATTATTATTATATAATCTAAACAAACTTCAATATGGATAGTAATATGTTGTTCATTCTGTCATATGAATGTAACTAGACATAATTATTTATGACACCTAAAGTCGCATTTTGAAGTTTATTCTTGTTTTAAGTGTCATGTCACGACTTCAAGCGGTGAAATTTGTAAACGACATGAATCAACTACGGGTTGTAAAGAAATGGTGTTTCGCACCTATCAATTGACTTGTTCTACGTGTAATAAAGATTACTCATATGAGAATTATTTACGACACGACTGTCACTTGAAATGTTATTACACAAGAAAGCGTAAATCAACGCAACATAAAAATATAATATCTAGAAAAAACGTAAGACTGGCTCTTGGTACATGTGCAACAATTTTTACTCGGGAACAAGCCACTCACGATAATCGTCTTGAAATTTATGTCCATGACCTTCCAACTTCTAGAGATTATCCCGATGTAGAAACAGCATTAGCGCAAATTCGAGGTAATATTCTTCAGTTAATATTAGACAGATTGAAAGAAATGAATGTTCTTAGACTGTGGTTAGGTCTAAATGTATTAATGAACAGAACACATTTTTCAGAAGGTGAGCAATTAGAAACCCTTTATTTTAATTCTTCCAGTGGTGCTATTAATACTATAGATTCATCAGAAAGTTTTGATATTTGGTCTGAGTATGTTTTAGAAAATATATTACAAAAAATAGCCATGTTTAACAAACGTGGTTCAGGCTGATGCAATAAATCTTTATTAAGAGTTGAAATTAAATTAGCTGATTCTAAGTGTAGGTCGTTACTATATAAGGGACATGGATATATGGAATTACCTACGGCTATATCGAGTAAACCATGTACAATAAATGTACAAAATAACCGCAAAATTTAGTTTAGTCATTTCATTTTTGACAACGGGAAAAATGATTATCCAACAGAGTGGCAGTTAGCGATTCAACTTTTTGAAAAACAAAATTCGAAATATATAATTAATTTATTATGCTGGAATAACAACAAACAGACCCCTGTATCTATATTAAGACAACCTCCATTTAGTAAAATTACACCAGATAAAGAGTTATTAAATATATTACTTGTAGTAAAAAATAACAATGCATCTAAACAAATTCATTATGTTTGTATAACTAACTTGAATCGATTGCTGAATACGAGAGCTCTACATATCCGCAATAGATAATATTGCGAAAGGTGTTTAACCCATTTCTACCGCAAGGATGTTCTCCAACGACACCGTCTTGCATGTTATCAAGGAAGAAGTCAACGTGAGAAATTACCTAATAAAAAAAGAACACATATTAGTTTTACAAATTTAGATAGAACCTTATCCCCACTGTTTGTCACCTACTCCGATATAGAATGTATCTTACAACCCTCAGTTAATAATAATAATAATCAATTTACACATAAGCATATACCGTGTGCTGTGAGTTATTTAATTGTTCCAATTAGTGAATTAATTGATCCTCCAAAATGTCATTTGAAAACATTCGTAAAGTCAAATAATAATAATAATTGTATTCAAGATTTCTTAGATTCATTATATACTAATTTAACTGAATTATGTCGCTGGTCAGAATTATATACCCATAAAAGTATGTTATTTAATAATATTCATTTTTTAAATTTTGAACAGGCAAAAATTTGTGTATATTGTAATGTTACTTTAAATAATAATATAGGGAAAAACAGACATCACTCACATATTACAGGTAAATATATCGTAGCAGCCTGTAATAGTTGTAACCGAAGTTTATCATTGAAACGATACCTGTATGTACTTTGAGGGCACAATGCCAATAACTACGATATACATTGTATATTACAAACCGGATTTAGAGATAAGAAATACACGGATTGGGATATAAAGGTTATACCGAGAAATACAGAACGATATATTTCACTGAGTGCATTTATCCCAATTAAAAACACTTCTAAAAAAATTGAGTTACATGTCTTAGACACATATCAATTTTTAAGCTTTTCCCTAAGTAATTTAGTTGAATGTTCAACAAAGGATGTAGCGAGTCATGATATAAGCTCAATTTTACCTATTACTCTACAAGAAATGAAATATTTTTATCCAAACTTGAATAACTCAACAATTAATCAGAAAGGAGTATTTCCATACGAGTACTTGACAGATATAAATAAATTTAATGATACCGGTTTACCATCTATAAATAATTTTTTTAGTAACTTAAGTCAAAAAACATGTACAATTGAAGATTATAGGTTTGCTGGATTATCATGGGTAGAATTCGACTGTGTGAATCTCAAAGATTATCTTTTAGCCTATTTAAAACTCGATGTTTGTTTGCTTGCTGATATATTTGAGAATTTTAGGAATGTTTGTAAACAAAATTACGATTTAGAAGTGGTTTTTTACTGCAGTATCGCATCATTTACATATGATTGCGCGCTAAAATATAATAAATGTAAAATATAATTAATAAAGGATTACCAGACATACAGAGATTTTGAAAAATCAATTAGGGGTGGTGTTTCATTTTGTCGTAAGCATTATATAGAATCAAATATACCCGAAACAAGTACATATGATTCTACTAAGGAAGAATGTCATATTTTTAATATTGATTTCAACTCATTATATTCTGGGAATTTAAGTAAAAACTACCCACCTCACAATTCAAAGAAGTAAGTATTAAACATTTAGAGAATGCAATTCCAGAAGAACTAATCGAGTACATGGTAGATTTAGACAATGACGGATCTACAGGATATTTTTTAATATGTGATTTAAAATACCCCAAAGCTATTCACGATCACATTACAATTACTGTTAGCCCCCGAGCATTTAAGTATAAATGAATAAATGCTTTCACCGTATATGAGGGAACAATTTAATAACTTATCGGAATAAAGAGGCACCTCCGGTAAATATAAGATGTCTACAGCAAAACTCTTGCTGACGCAATTTGATAAAGAATTTTATCATTTACATTTGAAACTGTTAAAATTTTATATAAAACAAGGATTAATTGTTACTAAACTACATAAATTATATTCTTTTCAACAAGAATTTGTATTTAAAAATTACATAGATTTTAATATTAATCAAAGGCGACTAGCAAAAAGTTACATTGAAATGGCCGTCGCGAAGCTGCTTAATAACTCTTTATTTGGTAAGTCAATAGAAAAGATATGGGACGGGATCGATGTAACTTTCGTATTGCAAATGGCAATGAGAAATGTGACCAATTGGTGAAACGTATTAATCATGAACAATTTATAATATACAATAATACATTATCGGGCCATTTATTGGTACCTCTTTGGCAACTCTTGATAAGCCTATTTTTATTGGCAGCGCAGTGTTGGATTTAGCCAAACTCGATTTATATGAGCTATACTAAGATAAATTACTTCTAATACAAAAAGAATTAAACTGCCGAATAGAAATTGTAGCATCAGATACAGACTCTTTAATAGGTTGTTATTATAATACATCACAGAGTACCTCCAATTACCCACCGGATCACCCACTTTGTAGTAACATAAATAAATCGAAACTTTATTACTGTAAAGATGAACTAGCCTCATGTGAAATTAAACAAGCAGTATTTTTAAGACCAAAATTATATTCAATTTTGGAATGAAATAGCAGAAATATTCGCAGAGCAAAAGGTATTACAAGAGCTGTTGTGGAAAAGAATATTACTCATGAAGAATATTTAAAAGCATATAACACAAATGAAGAAATAAAAAAAAATACACAGAATAACTTAATAACAGAAAAATACACTTCCTTGGGGGCACTATAAAACAAAGCTTAAAAAACCTATAAAAAAATCAAATATACCAATTTATAAAGAACCAGAAGATGAATTATCAAATAATAAAAAAAAATATAAGTTGTAAGCAGATCATTTTTGGACTTAATCCCCTGTTAGCAGTATATTACCGGTACTATACTACTGTACTACACTGACTGCACCGAACCTAACACTGTCAGACTTCCTGGTACCAACGAATACGGAGTTCTAGAGTAGAACTTAGAACTTAGAACCGCGTCACCTGTATTCTGCGTTAGTCCTACTCGCGATGCCCTGCTGCACTTGCAGTAGCTCTGGCTCGGGTAGCCGTTGTAAGAGGTGCGCCTGCGTAAATGCGGGACGTGTTTGTACAAACTGCGCACCAGGATGAAGGGGAACTGTTTCAACGGCGGGGGGACATCTTCCTCACAGTCATTGCCTTACCCCTACCGAGAGAAGCTTATATCCATTGATTCCGTTCCGGGTTCACTTTCGCAGCCGTTGCCAGCGGATAGTGGATAGTGGTGGTTGGTTATCAGGATAAGAGCTGAAGAGGGAGATGATGACTGGCATGACAGCATGACACATTGGTGGACTTTGATGCAACGTTAACTAATGTAACCAGTCTTTTGAGTATCCCAGCGTCCAGCGAGTCGGGTGTCCCAGTGGCCAATGCATCGGGTGCCCACCAAGCTCCAACGTCGTTTGTTGTCACCAACCAGGTCCCCATTGTTACAGGTATTGTGGCTGCCCCCCCCCCCCCCCTGCCCACTGCCCCAATGGTGTCAGGGGCTGTCCCCCAAGTTCCCACGGTGCCAGGAGTTGTCCCATTCTGCTAAGTACTGAAGTAGGGCATCTACGCTGAATGCGTTCGGCGCACAATTTTTTCCAGTATTTGGAGCAGGCTCAGAAAATTGAGAGCGCGGCGCCGCGCAGGCGCAGTAAATCGGATACAGTAAATGACCTCATTGAGTCAAACAAGCGAAATAACATCCCATTAGCTGATCGTCGTGCGGAACTTACTTCCGAGAACAGGCAGCAACAGCAAACTCATTCTTTGAGGGACAACAGAAATGAGGCTGAGCAGAGAGATAACAAGCGAATGAACATAATTATGCATAATGTTCCAATTCCTGACTCAACAAACAGCAGTCATCGAGGTGATTACGATACAAAGATAATCAATGCTTGCCTTGGGGAAATTGGATGTAATGACATTCAGCCACGATCAACCAGGCGACTTCGTCGCTTTGTAAATCATCGACCTTTTGGTTTCTGTGATAAGGTTGTAGTGACTTTCCGACAAGAATCTGACAAATGGAAGGTTCTCAATTCATTATACAGTCGTGAAAGCAACATTGTATCTGTCACTCTTCCAACTAATGATATACAGGCGTTTCGTATCACTCCAGATAGGACTCGCCGGGAACTGGAGTCTGTTCGGCAGCGATATGCAGCCAAGAATAATCGGAACACTACTGCTTCTGTCACACAGGAAACTGTTTCATTAAACAATTCTATAAATATTGCCATCACACCTACACTCGCAAATGATACATTTCCTGGGCAGCACTCTCAAAACAGCCCGTCAAGTGCTACTGGTGGACCACAATGACATCAGCTAACAGACAGAATCTACATTCAACATGCAAACCATGGATTCACCATACCCCTGGCTAGAGGAATTTGATGGACGTGGTGTTCATGCTGCCCATATTAACATCCAAAGTCTAAAGCCCAAAATCCCCGAATTGAGAATAATCATGAACTCTTGTCGGATACACGTGCTAATGGTCACCGAAACATGGCTGGATGCTTCTGTGCCAGATGAGGAAGTAACGATTTCCGGCTACAAAATCTACAGGCATGACAGACATAGAAATGGAGTCTCTTTACCCTGGGGTGGAGTCGCAATATATGTAGAAAATAATTTATCTTTTGTAAAGGAATTCACTCATCCCTATTCCGAAATATTATTTGGTAACCTCTTCCTACCATACACCAAACCAATTCTGTTAGAGGTTATTTATCGACCTCAATATGACAACGACATATCCATAGAGTGACATATCCCAATATAAGGAAGTATATATACTCGGTGATACAAATACAGATATCCTACTACCTAAGCAGAATACAAATGCATCTTCAACAGACATCAACAAACTAACTAACTTTTGTAATTCTGTTGGCTTAAAACAAATTATAAATGAACCTACACGTGTAACGGAAAACAGCAGCACCTGTATCGACCATGTATTTGTCGGAGCAACTCCAATGGTCAAAAGGAGTGGAGTTATTAAGACATGTTTGAGTGACCATTATATGGTATTTTTAACAAGGAAAAAGGAGAGATTGACATTGAATCGTCATACAACTATAAACTGCCGAAACTATTCAAGATATTCAAAAGAAGCACTATTACAAATGATTAAGTCAAACGCAGTCATCCAGCAAATCTCCCAACAGTCACAAATCGAGATTGCAGCACAGCAACTCAGTGAGGAGTTAAAATCCATAATTGACACACTCGCACCCATGCGTACCAGACGAATAAAGGTTAGATCTGAAAAATGGATAGATGGTGAAATATTGACTGCAATAACACTACGTAACAAAGCATTCAAACGATACTCCAGTAGTAGGTCATCATCACATGATCATTCCGAATACAAGCATCTTCGAAATGAAGTAACGACACTTATTCGTCAGAAGAAATCCGATTACATCAAAGAGCAGATAGAGTCAAATAAAGACAACACAAAAGCGCTTGGGAAGATCTTTAAAGTCGCTTGGTGTTCCATCCAAAAAGCAATCCACTACACCTTCAGGATTATTGATCGAGGGGGAGATTTCGCAAGATACAGATATAATATGCAATCATTTCAATGACTATTTCTCAAGCATTGCTGAAAAACTTGTGGATAAACTACCTCCACCAACAGGCGAATATGGATACATACCTACATCCAAGTACTATGAAGGATTAGGGATACATCAGAACAGCTTTTCTTTTCACACAACTAGTATATCAGCCATTTTCGATATATTACGCAGTCTGGATATAGGGATAAGTACAGGACCTGACGGTATACCTGCCAAAATTGTTAGAGATGGTGCTGACCTTATTGCACAACCCCTAACTCACATAGCCAACATATCTATCGGAAATGGAATATTTCCTTCGGTGTATAAATATGCCAAGGTGGTACCAATTTTCAAAAAAGGTTCTCACACTGCTGTAGAAAATTATAGACCTGTGTCCCTTTTACCGATTCTTTCCAAAGTTCTAGAACGTATTGTACACGATCAATTAACATTATATTTTAACAGCAACAACATTATAAATAAATATCAATCGGGATTTAGAGCTGGCTACTCTACAAATACTAGTCTAATGTTTGTTGACAACTTCATCATTGATGCTATGGATAATGGATGTTTAACTGGAATGGTGTTAATTGACTTCAGCAAAGCCTTCGACACAATCAATCATTCTCTCCTAATCCAGAAGTTTAAACTGTTGGGTTTCTCTGATCTAGCTACACAATGGTTGACTTCATATATATCTGGGCGGAAACAATTTGTCTGTCTTAATGGTACGTCCTCAAAACCATTGAATGTCAACCACGGTTTTCCCCAGGGGTCTATCTTGGGTCCTGATCTCTACACAGGAAATACTAATGATTATCCCCAATCTATCAATGTTATGGCTCCAATTTTTGCAGACGATACAAATCTTATTTTTTCTGCTCCAGATGCTGAATCAATATCACAATCATTATCCGAGAATATGGAACAAACATTCAGTTGGTGTGTGGAAAATCGACTGAGCATAAACCTCAAGAAAACTAAAGTAATTTGTTTTGGAACCCATCAGCGGCTTGCGAGAGGGTCGGAACTCAGAGTAACGTGCAATGGGACGGTTCTTCCCCAGGAAAATGTAGTAACGTACCTGGGCTCTGAACTCGATGAAACACTCTCCGGTGACAGTATGGTAACTGCAATAATAAAAAAAGGAAACAGCCGACTGAAATTCCTTCACCGTCAAGGGGCTGTCCTCAATCCCCACACTCGGCGCATTCTATGTATGGCTCTCATACAGCCACATATGGATTACGCAGCAAGTTGCTGGTTCTTCTCGATTGCGCACCGTAAGCGGGTCCAACTTGAGTCCCTCCAACGTAAATGCGTTCGTTACTGCCTCGGTTTGGGTCCACGGACTCATATCGGTGCAAGCAGAATTTGCTACATTGAACTGGCTTCCACTAAAAGAACGATGTGAGTCCGTTGTACTATCGCACATGTACAAAATTTGCAATGGCAATGGGCCGTCATACTTGCGTGACCTCATCAATTTCTCGGGGGAGAGCGGGACAACGAATGTACGTATTGCCCACCGGAAGGCGATAATCCCAAACAAGAACATGAAACACGGACAACTCGCCATCTCATATATGGGCCCAACACTATGGAACGAGATCCCAGCCGCGATTACAAGATCTGTAAATCTGGAAACATTCAAACATAAATTAAAAGATCATTATTTAGACAAAATGCGTGCCAAGGAAGTTTCTTTATACACCTAATTGAGTCCCTTAAATATACTATTTTAATCGGTCACAACTACCACAACCATCATTTGTTTTTATTTAATAACTACATTTAATTAATTTATCAACTCTAATTAAAAATTTGCAACCCTAACCTAAGACACTAGTCTGACAGAAATTACCCATCCAAACTTCCAATCTACTGTTAATCACAATGAATATTTTTATAATTAATTTGCGTCCAAACATTTACATTTTACTTTTAACCTCGGAGTCATCTCATTAATATTTTTAAAAACATTTTTACTAATCTTAACTTAATCCATTTTTATCAATTAATATTTTTAACCAACGCTATTTTAAATGCATTTTTACCAATGTACCTTATTACTTTTAGTTAGAGGATCCACATGAAAATGAGACTCAGTCTCTTGTGGCTATCCTCGGCCGCCAAATAGTACATAAATTATAGATTGCACTACCTGTATAGTTTAATGTGTAATTCTTGTGTAAATAATAATAATAATAATAATAAAATAAATTTGTATAGCGCCAAATTTACAATAAATGTATAAATATCGTACAGTAGGCCTACTAATTTGGTGACTGTTATTTTAATCTGTTTTTTTAGTGTTGTTCTTGTTGTATATAACATATATTTGTATTTTATCTATCATTTGGCGCCAATAAACAAGTTCAAACAATCAAGTTCAATCCAGAGCGCGGCGCCGCACAGGCGCAGAAAATTGATAGCGGGGCTCACTGCTACACTGGCTCAGACTTCCACTACAGCACTAAGTCAGTAAGTAAGTACTGAGGTACTGAGGTAGGCCTACCCCTGGCCTGCTGGCAGTTTGCCGACTACCGGTAACAGGGTAATGACATACAGATAAGACTGTAAGAGATAGGCCTAATAACTGAATAAACCCTCCTACTTCAGTACTTGGTGTGCTTCGGCTTCGGCCAGTAGGCAGGCAGGTAGGTCAGGTGGTAGGAGATTTCGCGCAGTATGCAGTATTCCTGCTGTGCGCGCCAATCTCGCGCAGAATTTCTGCTCTGCGCGCCAATCTCGCGCAGTGTTTCTGCTGCGCACGCGGATTTTGCACTGTTTTCGACTGCGCAGGCGCACATTTTTTCCTGCGCCACGTCGCGTTCGGCGCACAAAAAAATCACTCAACAGAAGGGCGTGTAGGCCTATCTTACTGTCTTATCTACTGATCTAGGCCTACTGTAATTTCTCCCATTGTTCATTCTTGTATAGGCCTATATTATTTACTTAACCCTCCCCCGGTAACGGGTGTAAAATAATACCCCAAGGGGATAAATTTTGATATTTTTCGACAATCTCTCATATTACAGTATTATGTATGTCCGTTCACAGCTTCATAGTACAGTCAGACAGTAGTAGCCTATCTTCCAAAAAAACGTGTAATCTACCGATTGTGTGGGCCAAAGCTATAAAATTTTGTTTATGAAAAATGTTATGCCCCTTAATTTGAAAACAACTTACAGACTTAGTTAGGTAAGATGGGGTATAAAAATACCCCATTTGTTGCTGTATTGAATAACGTTATGGTGCTCGTTTAGTGGTGCTTTTTGTGGCTCATTTTGGTTTCATTGGAACAACAATCAGACAATGGTCGATTTAGTTGTAGGCCTACTAGAGGGAGAGGCATGTTTTAACTTTGACTTTTAAGACCAAATTATCAGTATTATGAAGCTACCGGTACTGTATTGTGTTTCTGTAGGCCTATGGCCTGTATTTCTCAAGCCAAGACTTCGGCCTAATCGCGATGCGATAGATTGCTAAGTATATGTGAAAAACTCTTATTGCTGTATTGTTGGCTTTCTTAGTCAGTTAGTGGTGTTCTGGTCTTTTGGGTCTCATTTTGGGTTCATTGTAACTGCAATACCGGTACCGTATACTGGTATATAATTTAGTTGGACAATAATCACATTTTATGATCAAATCATCAGTACATGGTCAGTCGTAAATCAGCAGTCATGGCAGCATGGTGTATATTTCATATTAGAATTCAAGATCTTGTTCTATTGCGAGGTGATATATCTGTATAGTATATATATATCACCTTGTGCCTTGTTGACTTTCTAGTGGTGTTATTTGATTCATTTTATGCTTATTGGAACTGCAATGCTCTAATTAGACCCATAACACCAGTTAAAAACCTACAATGAGAAACACTCTCACAGCGAATGCTTCGCTATGATAGTATCTTGTTGCAAAATGCCCCATCGCGACGTTAACGATGATCGCGATTGTAGAGGGATGACTTTGGTGGCATTAAGCGTCGGGTAGACTTCAACCAAATTGAAAAAAAATTTCACAACTTAGCCTATTTTTTCACCATTTGGCAAATTATGGGAGGGGGATTGCAAGTGTTTTTTTGTTTAATGTTACTTAAATGTCGTAATTAACGATAAATGACGGAAATGACGATAAAATTCATATTAATACCGGTAGGCCCTACCGGTATTCGTTTTTAAACTTTCTTTGTTGGTGGTTGGTGCACGTTTTATGCGATAGGACAGTAGGATCATGTTTTTTGGTTGGCGTAAATTTGTGTCGCTTGGTGCAAATTATTTTACGCACGGCGCACATCCGGCGTGCAAAACAGCCTGGTACGTAGTTCAGTAGTTTGTGAAAAGCTGTAAAGTAGGCCTACCTACCCTACACCGCTACACCTATACGATGCGATATGGTATTAACGAGAGCGCAGCGTCAACAACGTTCTACATTACAACTCGAGCATTTGTCGGACGATGAATTTAAAGAACTATTAATCTCGAAATCGATAAATGATAAAGAAAAGCGTACCAGTAAATCATCTCGTGGAGTAAAATTGTCTAAAAAAAGTAAAAGCATGTCAGTGACAGCAAACGATACTTGTGCAACGGAAGTTAACCACAACATTGAAGTCCCTTTAGTAAATATACCGGTAGCATCCCATTCGACCCCGCTTCAAATTGAACAAATTTCTTATGTTATTGGTAGTGGAACTGGTGGTGGTTCCGTATCTATTCCCATTTCAACGGAACTTAGATTTTCTAACGCAATAGCCAGTAGACCAAGACCATCCACACCATGTCAGAACGTAATAGAAGCCACAGCTATTCTACCGTTGAGTCCTCTTGTTATAACCTTATCAGATTCGCCAGCGTCATCTAATCCTGCACTTGTTCTGACATCTGTTACTACATCAATCAATTCACCTGCAAGTTATATGGGTGTATCTAACTCTAACATGCCTAATAATTCACCTACCGGCAACGGACTTAGTAGGCCTTCGCCATCAAATAGCAATAGGCATATTCGTCCACCAAATACAGAACAACCACATGAATTGAGCATTACCGGTACCAACGGAACATCCGACCGAACATCACAATCGCGTTCGTTATGGGATCAACTTAGCATTAGGTTCTTAAGCAACCTTTTATTTAGCAGCTCTAATGAACATACTGTTGTCGGTAGGCCTGCCTCTAATAGTCTTCCACATAGTTCTACATTAATTAACAGTTCTACCATTCTACAACCACATACTCTAACAACAACATCGATCAATTCAAATGTAGGCCTACCTCTTGGTTCAACTTCTACGACATCAAATATTACTTCTACTATACCGGTAGCAACGGTAGCACATACTTCTACCATACCAGTAGCGACGGTAGCGCATACTTCTACTATACCAAATACCACTATTTCTGCAACATCAACATGTTCTTCTACTGAACCACCAGCACATACTTTCCCTTCAACGGTGATTCCTTCCTCGATGAACTCCGACCTGCCAATTCAGACCCGTAATACCTCCTCGCCCTTATTCACTTCCAGCTTTGTGGATGAGTTGTTTCTCCCATTTTATTCTGTCATTGACACTTTGTTGAAACCTTACACAGTTTTCGGATCCAACATTGGGAACCATCAATCTATTTTGAAGTTCTCGTTAAGCCAAAACCAGTGCAATGCGATAAACTTAACTACCGGTAACTCACAACTTCGCCACAAAATAATTTTGTGTTTCACTTGTTTGAATAGTGACGGTAATCCCGTCATAGACTATCCTTGTTTCGTTAACGTCATGTGCAACTCGAAGTTCGTTTTTATCGAGAAGCGATGTATGCGACCCATAGATATTACACTAACCTCCATTACTCGCTACCCTTCACGTAACTCGGTTGCTGTTAAGTGGATACGGACTCCAGCTAATATTGGTAAAGCATGGCGGGCCGCTGTTTACTTAGTGAAGGAAGATTCAGTGGAGAATATATTTAACGAGATTTCAAATAAAAAGACCCTAGATTTTGGATACACTAAGCGAGTGATAGAGAGCTGCTTAAAGTCGACGTTAAACGATAGTTTGGATTTAGTCGGAAGCGACGCGACTGTATCTCTTGTCTGTCCGTTGAGTACCGTGCGAATGGAGACGCCAGCTAGGTCGATGTCCTGCGACCACATACAGTGTTTCGATCTGGAGTCCTACCTGGAGGTCCATAGACGGACCCCGAGATGGACCTGTCCTGTCTGCAGTCGTCTGGCCTACCCCAAGGACCTCGCTGTGGATCGCTTCTTCCAGGATATTCTATCCCAGACGGACTCCGACGAGAAACAGGTGCGTTCGTTTCGAAACTGGAGTCGATGCGTCTCATGACACAAGACTGAGTCAAATGTGACTCCGACATAAAAAAAATCTGTTTGTAAAATTTTTTGCCATTTTTACTCGAAGGAGAAGATACAGGAGACAGGGGACGGACCCTCCTGAATTTTTTTTGTCATTTGGTCGTGATTTGTTGTTTGTTGTGATTTTGAAATCAGCAGTCAGAAGGGTCCCCTGTATCTAACCAGTGCGCAGTTGTTGGGATGGGGGGGGGGGGGGGGCTTGACGCAAATCCCATTTCTGCGAAAAACTATAAGTCAATAGAGCAGATTATAGCTATCTGTTCCGCAATCTCTTGACCAATTAATCAAGGTGTCATATAAAGTGATTTAAATGTCGTGAATTAAGATAATAACTATTGTTTTACTTCATTTACTCGACCTACATTTATTATATCCAATGTGAAATTTTAATCATTATAGTTAGACTTTCTTCTTGAAATTGTATCCAAATGATTTATACAGGTAGACGCTGGTTTTATATTAACCTGTTATGTTGTGACTTTACACTTACGGTTTTGCTTCCCTACTGACTCGTATCTCGTTGCATTCAGTAACAATAAATTAATAAACTCAACCTTTACGGCTTCTGTTGCTTCTTTGTAGGTGAAAATCAATTACGATGGTTCGTGGTCTACCAAATCTAAAGGAGCGATCCGAGAACTTTGTGAGACAGACAGACTCATAGAGAAATCCGTCGATGATACCATCATAGTACTCGATTCCTCCAACGATGAGGACGCCTTACAGGATATCGAAAATAGTGGAACCAATAATGACGTCATAAGCTCGAAGGGGGTTGGAAGTGGTGACGTCACGAAAAAACGTCGTCATTCATCAATTAATGTTGGAGGCGCATCTAACGAGAGCCGCAATGTGAGACCGTTAGTTCCCCTTCATTATATAACATGTAATGTAACAAACAATAAGTAATTTTATTTAGTATAGGAACTAATCGAATCTCCAATAAATATTTTGTTTGATGACATTTTGTTCTTAAAATTGCCTTTTTATCCGAATTATATTATTGAATTGTATAAGTTTTTCGGGTATAAATAATTAATTAATTGCACTAAATATAAAAACCGGTGGAGAACTCGTTGAGCGTACCAAATGTACAAATATAATTACCTAGGATTAAAAGTTAAGTAATATTAATTTAATTGTATTTATTGCCTAGTGATACTTATATGAAGAAAAAAAAACAAAAGGGCAATTTATTGCAAACGCAAATTCCGGTATATCCTGGGCTGCTGCATGGTTTGTCTGGAATGCCGCCCAAAAATTTTTCTAAATGAGCTTTTTTGAAAGTGTCGAGGGAACAATCAGACATTGCGTAAGAATTGAGGTAAAACGTTGGATAATTGCGGTCCGACAACACCAATACTGTTCTCCGTTAGAGTCCCCCGCCCCCATAGGGGGGGGGGGGGGGGGGGGTAAGGGGGCTCATTAAAATTCCTGAATTAATCCCCCTCCGGGGGAAAATCGTAGCTAATAACATCTGATATTAAACTTGCAAATATTAAACTGTAACTGCACCGATAGCCAGTTCTATTGATTTTCGTTTATTGTTTTGGTTAGGATAGATCGTGCCACTATAACTAAACATAAAATTTAAATTGTTAATTAGGGTGGTTCAAAAAAATAGAAACTCCTATGCGCTACACCTATGCTGTGATTCATTTTGGTCTGATTGGAACCGCAATTGGTCGATTTGGTAATATCACATTTGAGGCACAGTGGTAAGAAATTTTTTTATCGATGCCCATGGCGAACCACTTATACTTTTTTTTCAAACTTTGAAGATTCCGCTATGCCCATGGCGAACCACTTATACATTTTTCAAAAGTTTGTTGATTCAGCTACGTCCATAGCAAACCACTCCTTTTCAGAGTTTGTTGATTCCTCTATGCCCTTATTAAGAAACCTAATTATTTGAAAGTTTATTTATTAACGTTTTATTTATTTATTAATAGTAGTAATAATAACAATACTTGATTAGCATACATTACAGTGTAATATTGCATATAATTACCTAATTAACTAAAACTGCTAATTAGCTCATTAACTATGTATTAATAAATGGCACAAACTGCAAATTGATTTATTAGATGCCACAAATTACGTAGGTTTTTCCGGTACAACCTCGGGCATCTATGAACAGTCGTAAATTGGTTCCTGAAATAATAAAGTTAAGAATTTATTATTTCAAAATAATAAAATAGATTATATATATATATATATATAGATATAAAATAGATTCGATTCAAACAAATTAGCACAATATTTCAGAGAAAATGAAAAGAAAGTCTAAAATTTACTAAGGATTTCCTTTACTCAAATAGAATATAATAATAATATATCAAATAAATTAATGCATCTGAATAATTATTTCTTTACAACCAAATCAAATGTAATTGTCAATATTTTATAAGTAATATAATTATTCAGATGCATTAATTTATTACGTGTATTATTAATGTGTACAAAATGCCACAATTCTTAAAAATATGCACTGTAATATAATAATTGCTTAATAATAATTTGAGGATGACTTAAAAAAACGCAGGCCTACTAAAAAATGATCGATTACGCTTCCGCATCTGGCAGTCTGGTGCTGTGCTGTGCATCTCCACATGAGTCAGTGAGTTGATGAACGTCAGGTAGACGTAGAGAACGAGACGTCCTCGAAGATAACTTATGAGTTGATGAGCGTCAGGTAGACGTAGAGAACGAGACGTCCTCGAAGATAACTTATGAGTTGATGAGCGTCAGGTAGACGCAGAGAACGAGACGTCCTCGAAGATAACTTATGAGTTGATGAGCGTCAGGTAGACGCAGAGAACGAGACGTCCTCGAAGATAACTTATGAGTTGATGAGCGTCAGGTAGACGTAGAGAACGAGACGTCCTCGAAGATAACTTATGAGTTGATGAGCGTCAGGTAGACGTAGAGAACGAGACGTCCTCGAAGATAACTTATGAGTTGATGAGCGTCAGGTAGACGCAGAGAACGAGACGTCCTCGAAGATAACTTATGAGTTGATGAGCGTCAGGTAGACGTAGAGAACGAGACGTCCTCGAAGATAACTTATGAGTTGATGAGCGTCAGGTAGACGTAGAGAACGAGACGTCCTCGAAGATAACTTATGAGTTGATGAGCGTCAGGTAGACGTAGAGAACGAGACGTCCTCGAAGATAACTTATGAGTTGATGAGCGTCAGGTAGACGTAGAGAACGAGACGTCCTCGAAGATAACTTATGAGTTGATGAGCGTCAGGTAGACGTAGAGAACGAGACGTCCTCGAAGATAACTTATGAGTTGATGAGCGTCAGGTAGACGTAGAGAACGAGACGTCCTCGAAGATAACTTATGAGTTGATGAGCGTCAGGTAGACGTAGAGAACGAGACGTCCTCGAAGATAACTTATGAGTTGATGAGCGTCAGGTAGACGTAGAGAACGAGACGTCCTCGAAGATAACTTATGAGTTGATGAGCGTCAGGTAGACGTAGAGAACGAGACGTCCTCGAAGATAACTTATGAGTTGATGAGCGTCAGGTAGACGTAGAGAACGAGACGTCCTCGAAGATAACTTATGAGTTGATGAGCGTCAGGTAGACGTAGAGAACGAGACGTCCTCGAAGATAACTTATGAGTTGATGAGCGTCAGGTAGACGTAGAGAACGAGACGTCCTCGAAGATAACTTATGAGTTGATGAGCGTCAGGTAGACGTAGAGAACGAGACGTCCTCGAAGATAACTTATGAGTTGATGAGCGTCAGGTAGACGTAGAGAACGAGACGTCCTCGAAGATAACTTATGAGTTGATGAGCGTCAGGTAGACGTAGAGAACGAGACGTCCTCGAAGATAACTTATGAGTTGATGAGCGTCAGGTAGACGTAGAGAACGAGACGTCCTCGAAGATAACTTATGAGTTGATGAGCGTCAGGTAGACGTAGAGAACGAGACGTCCTCGAAGATAACTTATGAGTTGATGAGCGTCAGGTAGACGTAGAGAACGAGACGTCCTCGAAGATAACTTATGAGTTGATGAGCGTCAGGTAGACGTAGAGAACGAGACGTCCTCGAAGATAACTTATGAGTTGATGAGCGTCAGGTAGACGTAGAGAACGAGACGTCCTCGAAGATAACTTATGAGTTGATGAGCGTCAGGTAGACGTAGAGAACGAGACGTCCTCGAAGATAACTTATGAGTTGATGAGCGTCAGGTAGACGTAGAGAACGAGACGTCCTCGAAGATAACTTATGAGTTGATGAGCGTCAGGTAGACGTAGAGAACGAGACGTCCTCGAAGATAACTTATGAGTTGATGAGCGTCAGGTAGACGTAGAGAACGAGACGTCCTCGAAGATAACTTATGAGTTGATGAGCGTCAGGTAGACGTAGAGAACGAGACGTCCTCGAAGATAACTTATGAGTTGATGAGCGTCAGGTAGACGTAGAGAACGAGACGTCCTCGAAGATAACTTATGAGTTGATGAGCGTCAGGTAGACGTAGAGAACGAGACGTCCTCGAAGATAACTTATGAGTTGATGAGCGTCAGGTAGACGTAGAGAACGAGACGTCCTCGAAGATAACTTATGAGTTGATGAGCGTCAGGTAGACGTAGAGAACGAGACGTCCTCGAAGATAACTTATGAGTTGATGAGCGTCAGGTAGACGTAGAGAACGAGACGTCCTCGAAGATAACTTATGAGTTGATGAGCGTCAGGTAGACGTAGAGAACGAGACGTCCTCGAAGATAACTTATGAGTTGATGAGCGTCAGGTAGACGTAGAGAACGAGACGTCCTCGAAGATAACTTATGAGTTGATGAGCGTCAGGTAGACGTAGAGAACGAGACGTCCTCGAAGATAACTTATGAGTTGATGAGCGTCAGGTAGACGTAGAGAACGAGACGTCCTCGAAGATAACTTATGAGTTGATGAGCGTCAGGTAGACGTAGAGAACGAGACGTCCTCGAAGATAACTTATGAGTTGATGAGCGTCAGGTAGACGTAGAGAACGAGACGTCCTCGAAGATAACTTATGAGTTGATGAGCGTCAGGTAGACGTAGAGAACGAGACGTCCTCGAAGATAACTTATGAGTTGATGAGCGTCAGGTAGACGTAGAGAACGAGACGTCCTCGAAGATAACTTATGAGTTGATGAGCGTCAGGTAGACGTAGAGAACGAGACGTCCTCGAAGATAACTTATGAGTTGATGAGCGTCAGGTAGACGTAGAGAACGAGACGTCCTCGAAGATAACTTATGAGTTGATGAGCGTCAGGTAGACGTAGAGAACGAGACGTCCTCGAAGATAACTTATGAGTTGATGAGCGTCAGGTAGACGTAGAGAACGAGACGTCCTCGAAGATAACTTATGAGTTGATGAGCGTCAGGTAGACGTAGAGAACGAGACGTCCTCGAAGATAACTTATGAGTTGATGAGCGTCAGGTAGACGTAGAGAACGAGACGTCCTCGAAGATAACTTATGAGTTGATGAGCGTCAGGTAGACGTAGAGAACGAGACGTCCTCGAAGATAACTTATGAGTTGATGAGCGTCAGGTAGACGTAGAGAACGAGACGTCCTCGAAGATAACTTATGAGTTGATGAGCGTCAGGTAGACGTAGAGAACGAGACGTCCTCGAAGATAACTTATGAGTTGATGAGCGTCAGGTAGACGTAGAGAACGAGACGTCCTCGAAGATAACTTATGAGTTGATGAGCGTCAGGTAGACGTAGAGAACGAGACGTCCTCGAAGATAACTTATGAGTTGATGAGCGTCAGGTAGACGTAGAGAACGAGACGTCCTCGAAGATAACTTATGAGTTGATGAGCGTCAGGTAGACGTAGAGAACGAGACGTCCTCGAAGATAACTTATGAGTTGATGAGCGTCAGGTAGACGTAGAGAACGAGACGTCCTCGAAGATAACTTATGAGTTGATGAGCGTCAGGTAGACGTAGAGAACGAGACGTCCTCGAAGATAACTTATGAGTTGATGAGCGTCAGGTAGACGTAGAGAACGAGACGTCCTCGAAGATAACTTATGAGTTGATGAGCGTCAGGTAGACGTAGAGAACGAGACGTCCTCGAAGATAACTTATGAGTTGATGAGCGTCAGGTAGACGTAGAGAACGAGACGTCCTCGAAGATAACTTATGAGTTGATGAGCGTCAGGTAGACGTAGAGAACGAGACGTCCTCGAAGATAACTTATGAGTTGATGAGCGTCAGGTAGACGTAGAGAACGAGACGTCCTCGAAGATAACTTATGAGTTGATGAGCGTCAGGTAGACGTAGAGAACGAGACGTCCTCGAAGATAACTTATGAGTTGATGAGCGTCAGGTAGACGTAGAGAACGAGACGTCCTCGAAGATAACTTATGAGTTGATGAACGTCAGGTAGACGTAGAGAACGAGACGTCCTCGAAGATAACTTATGAGTTGATGAGCGTCAGGTAGACGTAGAGAACGAGACGTCCTCGAAGATAACTTATGAGTTGATGAGCGTCAGGTAGACGTAGAGAACGAGACGTCCTCGAAGATAACTTATGAGTTGATGAGCGTCAGGTAGACGTAGAGAACGAGACGTCCTCGAAGATAACTTATGAGTTGATGAGCGTCAGGTAGACGTAGAGAACGAGACGTCCTCGAAGATAACTTATGAGTTGATGAGCGTCAGGTAGACGTAGAGAACGAGACGTCCTCGAAGATAACTTATGAGTTGATGAGCGTCAGGTAGACGTAGAGAACGAGACGTCCTCGAAGATAACTTAATTGCCATATTTTATAATATCTATAAATATAATATCTAATATTTCCGGCAAATTTAAGGAAAATTGAGGAAATGGTGCACATTTGAAAATAGGCAAAAATTAACTTTTCGAAAAAAAAGCCATAAACTCATGATTTTCTATCGTGCTGCTCGAAGCGGAAAATCACCTATTTAAAATTTTTTTTTCTATGAAGTTACACATAGGTCAGAGAGTGTCTGTGTAAAATTTGAGACAAATTGGTTCAAAAATGGCCACTGGGGAAAGGTGTTTGTCACTGTGCCTCAAATGTGATACAACCGTCGATTTAGTTGTACTAGAGGCATGTTGTAAGACCAAATTATTAGTATTTTGAAGTTATTGCCTATATTTCACATTACAAGTAATGTATTTCACAACAAATACCACCACTAAAAGCCTATAATGACTAATGAGAGTGCTTCTATCATATAATGATTTGCTATATATCGCCTTGCAAAAAGCGATTGTAGTGGGATAACTTTGGCCCATATCGGTTATCCTGGGCATTTCCCAGTGACAAAGAATAAGAGATTGGATGGAAGGACATTAAGTAAAGGAAGTAAGGAACTACTACGATTGGCATAGGAACTACTACAATTGGCATATTACATATATATTAAGAATGCTGTGCCGGCTGACGACAACATTGCGATTGCGCCGCCACAACTCCCTATCACCCATGACATTTGCTAGATCATCCGCATCTTCAAGGCCAGTATCCTTTAAGATGCGTCTCAAGAAAGTCATGGGCTGTCCACCATGCTTATTCACTCCATGAGGCTGCCAAAGTACAAGATTATGCACTGGCTGGTCCTCACGGCGAAAGCAATGTCCTGCAAAGCGGAGGCGATTTTGTTCTAGTGTCAAGCTTGGGGGAACCAATGAGACACCTCCAATGTTATATAGTGTCTGGTTGAAGATGTGTGCATTGTACTTGACACAATGAACCCGTCGTAGCATTCTTGTGAATCAGAGACTCCAGAGATTTGGTATCCTCAGCAGTTAGCATGGACTCCCATAGATGAGTACTTGAACTACTACTGCTCTAAATAATCGGACCTTAAGTTTCCGATGTATTCTGTGTGACATCCAAATCCTGGAAACAAGCAAGAAAGAAGAAAGGGAAGGAAAATAAATACTCAATAAAACTGGTTACATGGTCGATTTAAAAAATACACCAATCAGGGGAAAGGAAAAGGTTACAGTGCCGGTGTTGTTTTCTAGCCAAAACAATAAACGATAGTAAATAATGCTGGTTTCATGATCAATTTAAAAAATACACCAATCATGGGAAAGGAAAGGGTTACAGTGCCGGTGTTGTTTTCTAGCCAAAACAATAAACGATAGTAAATAATGCTGGTTTCATGATCAATTTAAAAAATACACCAATCATGGGAAAGGAAAGGGTTACAGTGCCGGTGTTGTTTTCTAACCAAAACAATAAACGATAGTAAATAATGCTGGTTTCATGATCAATTTAAAAAATACACCAATCATGGGAAAGAAACACGTTGCAGGTTACAGTGGCGGTGTTTTCTAACCAAAACAATAAATGATTGACAATAAAACTGGTTACATGGTCTTCGAATGCTCTCTATGAAGGCAGTTGTTTTCTCCGGGAAAGGGGCATACAGGAAACTTCACGTGGTACATAACTTTGGTGGCGTTGAGCACAGGGTAGACTTAAACCAAATTGGAAAATTATTTCACAGCTTATTTTTTCACTATTTGGCAGATTTCGGGAGGATAGCCCATAGGAATGTTCATCAACTTTTATTGTTTATTTGGCGTTCCTGATTGGTTTGTTTTGTTTCATAGACGCTGCGATTGGAGTGCATCCCATAGCAACCTCGATAACGTTACTATTGGCAACACCTACGCGAGTACGTTGTTAAACAGTCAACCCCATGCCGACGAGCCTCAGCCGTTCCATTGGCGACAGCAAAATCTGTGGTCTGATATGAACTCCTATTCTAGAACTAACGACTACGGTGTGAACCGCCATCGCCAAGGCAACCGGCGCAGACGTAATCGCCATGGTAACCGGCCTTGGATGCCCAATAGTAACAATCATAGTGGAGATGTTAACAGTTACAGGGGAGAAAGTAACAGTTACAGGGGAGAAAGTAGCCGAGGCCATGGTAACTCTCATTATAGTGACAACCGAAACGGTAACACAAGCAGTTGATTTGGGTTTGGTTACAGTTACCACGGTGGTAACGGTGGGGTTGGTAACAGTCACCATGGTGGTAACGGTGGGGTTGGTAACAGTCACCATGGTGGTAACGGTGGCGTTGGTAACAGTCACTATGGTGGTAACGGTGGGGTTGGTAACAGTCACCATGGTGGTAACGGTGGGGTTGGTAACAGTCACCATGGTGGTAACGGTGGGGTTGGATTTATTTATCGTAACTCGGGACGTTACGGGTTCAATGATGGTCCAGATACTCGTCCCCATGGTAACGGACATGGAGCGATTAGATTTCAAGGACCGGCGTATCCGAATTGAGTTTATCCGTATAACTTTATGACCAGAACCACTGGTAATGAAAGGTCTCGCCATTATTTGACCCAGATACTGTATCCTTTATCTGGGACACTAGTTTTTAATAAGTCGTATAACCTAACTAAACCTACCTCCTACTTGCTTTAATTATATGCCTTTTTGTATTATATTCTTCATTTAATTTAAATTGATTTGTTTTATTCAGTTATTCTTAAGTTTATAAAACGCCACATGATTTATTTCATTCACCACAGACTGACTAATATTGATTTCTGGATTTGATTCCGGTAATGCGTTAAAGGCCGGTTTACACGTGGCAACTTTTCGAGAAACTTAATTTGTTCGCAGTTTAACCCTATTTACCCTGGGGGGGGGGGGGGGGGGATCCGCCGGGCAACGCTGGGTAACGGGTGAGAGGTATGACCTTGAAACCTCTTGACTTTTCCTCAAATTTATTCCTCTTTCAAATGAAAAAAAACGTGACTCTAACCTCGCACATTTTTTTTCATAAAGGACCTTTCTCGCACCTATGTCAGAATTTTTGAAAATTTAAAAATTATAAAGTTGCCCTAAACCATACAAATTCTAAATCTATATCGCTTTTTTGGATGTGGAGTTGAGTACAATATAACTAATGTTTAGTTCAGAGGCCTAACGTGTATTTTTCTTGCGGGTACTAAGATTTGGTGCTACACGAAATTTTCAAAACTGATTGTTTTCAATTTTGTTACAGATATTGTAACAAATCAATTGTAACAAGTCATTCGAACAAATTCATGCAGCACTGACTTTTGGTGCACGCATGAAAAATGGCAGTTGCGTTAACTCGGAAGAACTCCATTTCAGTACCATTGAATTCGTTACCACCAATACCAATATACACGTGAGACTTGAAAATCAGTTACACATGTCACACTGACTAGGCACTTACAAAAATATTTTTTTTAGAGAATGTGTAAAAATATACCACTAGATAAATTTTTACCAACTTCCAGTGAATCTCATTCAAAAATGGCCGAGAAATCAGGTCTGGGTCGAATCCCCCCCCCCCCCCCCCCCCCCCTTGTGGGAAGAACTAAAAGACCCAGTGTAGATAGGGTGTAGTAAGGTGAGCCTTAGCGTAGGGGGTGCCATTAATGAACCTGTGGGGCGAGCCACGAAGTAAGGTGTGCCTTAGCGTAGGGGGTACCATTAATGAACCTGTGGGGCAAGCCACGAAGTAAGGTGTGCCTTAGCGTAGGGGGTACCATTAATGAACCTGTGGGGCGAGCCACGAAGTAAGGTGAGCCTTAGCGTAGGGGGTACCATTAATGAACCTGTGGGGCGAGCCACGAAGTAAGGTGAGCCTTAGCGTAGTGGGTACCATTAATGAACCTGTGGGGCGAGCCACGAAGTAAGGTGTGCCTTAGCGTAGGGGGTACCATTAATGAACCTGTGGGGCGAGCCACGAAGTAAGGTGTGCCTTAGCGTAGGGGGTACCATTAATGAACCTGTGGGGCGAGCCACGAAGTAAGGTGAGCCTTAGCGTAGGGGGTACCATTAATGAACCTGTGGGGCGAGCCACGAAGTAAGGTGAGCCTTAGCGTAGTGGGTACCATTAATGAACCTGTGGGGCGAGCCACGAAGTAAGGTGTGCCTTAGCGTAGGGGGTACCATTAATGAACCTGTGGGGCGAGCCACGAAGTAAGGTGTGCCTTAGCGTAGGGGGCACCATTAATGAACCTGTGGGGCGAGCCACGAAGTAAGGTGTGCCTTAGCGTAGGGGGTACCATTAATGAACCTGTGGGGCGAGCCACGAAGTAAGGTGTGCCTTAGCGTAGGGGGTACCATTAATGAACCTGTGGGGCGAGCCACGAAGTAAGGTGTGCCTTAGCGTAGGGGGTACCATTAATGAACCTGTGGGGCGAGCCACGAAGTAAGGTGAGCCTTAGCGTAGGGGGTACCATTAATGAACCTGTGGGGCTTGGTACACATGTTGTTTGGCAAAAGTTTAGAAATTTTCCAAGTTGGATTCGCGAGTGGCCTTCGAGAAGCTAAGATAAAAACAGTTAATTAGTTAATTAAGTTGATTAGTTTTCACAATTTCTAGAACAAATTATAATAAATTATTAGGTGTCTGCTTGATACTAAATTAAACTGTAAAACTCGCATAACTTACATTCTGAAAAAATTTATAAATCATCTGGTATTTTTTTTAAACTGCGTTGCATCTACCCTTTACATATCCTTCGTTTACTCTTTTTGTCTCTTATCATCTTAGCGAACAATATTAATTATAGTATGTCTAGTTATATCTTGGCTTCCGACACACACAAACACACACAGACTTTTAGAAAACGGCCTTAGTATAATTATGTTAAAGATTGCGGCATGCCGACTTTGCGGTCATTATTATAATCTCAACGTTCGTGTTGCTTGGAGTTTAGCCCCGTTATTAAATAAAACAGTTTATCTATTCAATCAATATTCCCCCCACCTCAACTTTCAAAATGTTTCCAAAAGCGCCATACAATAGGGTTGGTGATTCAAAAAAAAAATTTATGTAAACACGTTCATAAAATGTAAAAAGGTGTGCTGATCACGAATCTAAAAACCGTTTTTAAATTCATCGAGTTCCGGCTGAGATTCAGGGGTTTATACACAAGCACGGGAAAATCTTAGTTTAAACGCTCTGATTTACTGTTCCACTTTCTGTTCCACTTTCTGTTCCACTTTGTCGCTAGACAACGCTAACAACATTCTCTAGCTAACAGCATACAGTTTACTATTGTTTGATGTAGGCTAATTTTAGTTATAAAGATATTTCTATTATTAGTTTGACACAACAATGTAATGTTCATTGTTTAAGATTATTTTTATTCGTTTGTAGCGACACTGTAGGGGTTGTCCTACCGAGAGAAAGCCGCCCCAATATTAGATTATTACAACAACATATCCATTGGGTAAGAAAGTGGAGGAGAGCCAGCCCGTCTCTTAATTTTTTACTTTATATTACGCGATCAATTTTCACTCATCTCGTCATGAACCCAACATGTATGTAACCCTTTGTTAAATTTGTTGGCTATGTGTTTGCGGCTGTTTGGGCGGGGTGTGGTAGGCCTACACTTTTCACACTTAAATATTTTGGTTGTGAAATGTTACAGGGCATAGCGATCTGAGATATTTCATTTATATTTTATTATGCGAGGAAGAAGAACATACAACGTTATTTACTATATATGTAACAAAATAATTGTTTTCGGGTTTAACTTGGAAGCCTCCCCAAATAGTTGATATACAATTATATTTAAAATTATTTCCATGGTCATGGTCATTCACCCGTCTTTAGTTAGAAATTTGTTTGCATGAAAGACAGTTTAGTTGATTTATTATCTCTTATCTGACTGGGGTAATAATAAAGGATAGGATAAATGGAAGCAAAGTGTGACAGTAACAAATATTTCCCCGTCACCCTAGCATGTCTTAAGTATATGATATACCAAAGGGGGAAGTTTTGATTCACTGCATAAATGCAGTTCACCAAACTTCCCCCGAATGCACACTGTAACTTCCCCCTTCCCACAAATATCCACTGTTGAATTAATTTGAAGCGATATAATAAGAACAAAATTGTGCAGTTTTTAATTGTGTGGTCCAATTGTTATTTGATCTCTATTTATTATTTAAAGTGCATTTAATATCACACTGGTTTTTAGAATATTATACTATACAACCTTATGTTTTATTAATTTACCCAATCGAAGCCTCATAAGGGCCGGTTATTTGTACACTTATCCCCTAATGCGCTCTGTAAGGTTCAAACAACATTAATATGAAAATAAAGTATCTGCAAAGAAAAGAACCCAATACTATATAATTTGACCTTATTAAAAAATTTGCACTTTTGCACACTTATTTGTACAAATGCACTTTAGCAGATCGTAATGGTGGCTCTTATTTAACAAACTTATGTTTATCCTCTACCGATCTACGATGGTGTATGATCAAGTGTCAGTCGCTAAAAGTGTCAAAAATCCAATGTAATAAATCTGGCTTTGCGATTTTGGACCATATTCATGGACATTTTTAAGTCACTTTATAGACATAAAAAGTTAAACAAATGTTACGATTATAGTTAGAAATCATTCCAAACTACATTTTAATCCAAAAAATAATATTCTACGATGAATAGAACTGGAAATAACAGTGTTTGAAATATCGAAAAAATGTTCACTATTTAAGTGCATTTTGCACTAAGTGCACATAAGTCTTTTCCCAAGTTTTATCCTATTTCACACACTACAATCTATCTTCTATCCAATGAAAAAAGTTTCAGATTAAACGGCCTGTAGAACCGAAGTTATTTATGTTTAAAAATAGTCACTCGAAAATTTCAAATTCTCTTGGTCACATAGTCTAGTGGTTATCAATCACGTTAATGAAACCTAAGTTCGCGGGTTCGAAATCCAATATTGACCTGACCATTCTTAATTTTTTTGCAAAAAAAATTATTTTTATTTTTTCACTAAAATCGCTCTAACTTCCATTCTGGTGGTCCAAATTCAATAAAATTGGTATATTCTTTGGGTTATTTTTGGCCCCAAAAAAATTAAAAAAAAGGGCCAAAATAACGCGATATTTTTTGACCCTTAAAATTCGTAATTTTAATTATATATGTTAAGATAAAAGATAGCGGAGTTAATTTGATACTTTTTACAGGTACTTTTGGCGCAATACGCTAAATTATAATGGAATAGCGATTTGTTAAAAAAAAAAATTTTCGTCCCTTTTATAAATATTATATTTCACACGATCGCCTGCCGCTCCAGTTTTATAATACCTCCGGCGCTGTGATTAACGCTGTTAGATAGATAATTTAACGCACTATAAGTCTGTGTAAACAAATCTCCCGTAAGTTAAGTAGTTTTCGAGCTAGACGATTTCCCGCGAAGCAAGTTTGAAGCGCGAAATTATAATTTTGGCCCTCATTTTTTTAATATCATCCTTGGAGAAAAACCGATAGCATATTTGAATTCCCCGTATGGATATTGACTGTATAGAATGTACCTTAACCAACTAAAGTTAAAAATAAAAAATTATTCGATAAAAACTACTTTACAAATTCTGGCCCTTTTTGGCCCCTATTGCCGACATATTTTTTGTACCCCCATTCGATAGGAACGTAGCCCCAATGGTCTTCTACGAGTTTCATAAAAGAATTAGTGGATTCCTACCCGCGTTGTCGAATTAAACATTTCGGAAATAAGTTTTCCAAAAAAGACGGACAAAAACGTACAAATTTACAGCCCCTTTTTCCACCCGAAATTTTAATAAATATCTTACCCCCATTCGATACGAAGGTAGTACCACTCTTCCCCTTTCCAACCGCGTTACTTTCGTCCCCGTACGATTAATATTAGCCGAGTTATAGCGGATCCCGCAAAGTCATTTTGTCCGTTTTTTCAACTTTGAGGGACATTTTCGGAAAAAAGGCGTGGTAATCTTTTTTGAAAAAAAAAACGAATTCACTAATTAATCCCTTCTATCGTATCCCGGCGTCGGCTAAGCAATAACCTAGGGTTTTTTCGAGCCACTGTAGAGCGCCTTTCAAAAAAATTTTAAAATTGTCGAAAAAATGACGGATTTTTGTCCGCCGTGTCCGTCGAAGGGTTAGATTTAGTAATGTTAGAGTTGCTAATATCTTAGAATTCCGAGCCGCTCCCGTGGTGCGAAAATAAAAAAAATTGGTCAGTTCCTTCATCGAAAAGTCCCCCAGAATCCCAAGTTAACCTATATAGTTAGCGATGGCCTGCGGCTTTAGGAGCGGCCGCGGTATTCATTCACCTCCCTCATAGCGGCCGCGGCGGTGTTGCGTCAAATGGAGAAATATTTATCCCACCTAGTATTATATGCCTAGGCCTACTGTATTCACGAATGTTATTAGGGCTACATAAAAATGTTTTGGACCTTATTCTTTCTGTAGTAATGGTAATAAACCATCTCCACAGTTTTTTTAAACCTGACATTTTACATCGGATTTGAACGCATTTATGATAATCACAGTGTATTCCGATTATGTTCTAGAACACGGTGGTTATGGATAGCTATACATATGTTTGTTTATAGCAACATATTAGCTATATTAAAATTAAAACCACACACAACCAATGAATGCGGATATATTTAATAATATTGAAACATAGTAAAAATAAATAGGAAATTGAAAGAAAATATAAGGTCCAAAACTTTATCAATCAGCTGGGTTTGTAGTTTCTCACACTGACAGCAACACAAACATGGCGAAATATCACCGTTCAATAAGAACGTGTTTTGTTCCCAATTGCATGAACTCAAAAAGAACAAATCCAGGTAAACTATTTTTTCAAGTTCCTTTTCAATGTTGTGTTGCTGTGTGCAAACACAGGTGTTCAATAAGTTTGGACCATTATTCTCTTTCAATGTCCTATTTATTTTTACTCTCATTTCGTGCCCATGGTGTTTCAATATTTTTAAATATATCCGCATTCGTTGGTTATGTGTTGGTTTAATATGGCTAAATATGTTGCTATAAATAAACAAACATAGTACATAACTGTATGTGTATCGCTATCAATCGTGTTCTAGAACATAATCTCAATACACTGTGATTATCATAAATGCGTTTATATCCGATGTGAAATTTCAGGATTAAAAAAACTGTAGAGATGGTTTGAAGCATTTTTACAGAAAGAATAAGGTCCAAAACTTGTAGCCCTAATAAAATTCATAAATACAGTAGGCCTGGCCTATAATAATACTAGGAAGACAACCCCTACAGTGTCGCTACAAACGAATAAAAAGAATTTTAAACAATGAACATTGCATTGTTGTGTCAAACTAATAATAGAAATATCTTTATAACTAAAATTAGCCTACATCAAACAATAGTAAACTGTATGCTGTTAGCTAGTGAATGTTGTTAGCGTTGTCTAGCGACAAAGTGGAACAGAAAGTGGAACAGTAAATCAGAGCGTTTAAACTAAGATTTTCCCGCGCTTGTTGTGTATAAACCCCTGAATCTCAGCCGGAACTCAATGAATTTAAAAACGGTTTTCAGATTCGTGATCAGCACATATTTTTACATTTTATGAACGTGTTTATAGAAATGTTTTTTTTAGTCACCAACCCTATTCATAATTATTTCACACGCTCTAAATCTCACATCATCCAAACGGTCACTGAGTTTTCGAGGCCCCAGCATTTGGAACTCACTCTCACTTCAATTGAAGTCGGAAAAAATCGAGACAATCATTTCGTTCTTCCTTTAAAAACTATTGATAGCGAGATTATAATAATTTAACATTATTAAAGTTAATTCGGTTCAAATCATAATTAAATAATAACATTTTTAACAATGAAATAAATTAATATATAAAATATTATTAGATATATCTTTATACTTCGTCTAATTCGTCTTACTTACTTAAATAAAACAATCCGAATACATTAACTTCTTATGATAATGCACGTTTGATGTTAAGGTGACGACCACATTGTAATAATTTTAGATATATTTAGTCATACCAGTTTATTTCACTCTTTGTCTTATATTCTGGCATTTTATTTTGTTATGGATTGTTATTGTTTATTTTGTTATTATTTTGTTACAATTTATGGAATTAATTGTAAGTTTTTATTTTATTTTAATTGCATGAACGGTTTAACACTTAATATAATATGATACACACATATGCGTTATTGGTTATGTCCATAATATTTATTAAACATTATTTACAATTAATCTTGGTTAAGAATAAGTTTTCATTATCTAACGTTGCAAATTGTTTGGCATTAAAATAATAAATGTTTGGGATGTTTACAAAACCAGACGTCGAGGTAACTCGTGTCCGTACCGTAGAAGCAGACCTTCTAGTTTCGCGTTTTGAATTCTCTCATCCTGGAATTTCCTTCTGGTCTCCTTTAACTCATTATTAACCTGCACGACACATTTAAGTCGCCGCTGCACATCTGTATCCCCCTCGAGTTTGGCGTTGTCCTCTTTCAACTTGTTCATAGTCTCAACCATAACGGCAATGTCTCCCTGAGCTTTCAATCTATCTTGTTCCAGAGTCATTCTTTGTGTCTTTTGAAATTCCAATTCATCATTGTTTTCGTAATATTTTTCCCGTAACTTTGCTATCGTTTCTTCCAATCGAGCTATTTGGGCTTTTTGAATTGTCCGCTTCGTTTCATCGGCGACTTTCATGTCTTTTAACTTTTCCATAAAGAAGCATTTATCAGCTTCAAGCATTTCAATGCTTTTGTTTCTTTCAGTGACTAATTGTTGTAGAGGTTTGTCAGCAATATTGGCGGTATCATTAACACCAATAGGGATGTTCCCTTGTCTGTTAGCACTTGAGACATGTGCTTCTTCAACGGGTACCCTTTCTCCTAATATATTTATTTGTTCATTCAATCTCTCAATAATCAACTCTTTCTCTATTATTATACCATTGTAATAGTTCTTGCTTTCCTCCTGGACTATTTTTTGCGAGTCGCAAATACTTATCAGTTTACTCACATTTGAATTCAATTTGTCAAGTACATTCGATTCAGATTCAGTTATGGTTTCAGTGTTGCATTTAACTTCGGTATCTGTGGGTAAATATTGGTCAGTTCGAAATAATATATTAATCAGTGAATCAAATTTATTATCTTTGCCTAATATAGATTCAGACTGTTTGCGCTGCAGTTCATTTACGCGATCTGCCAAGTCCGTGTTAACTTTTTCAAAGCCCATCAATTTGTCACGAAGCATTTCAGATTGTGTTTTGTCATGTTCCATCTCCTTTTTCATATCATCAAACCGCGTAATATAACCTTGTAATGTTGATTCTAACTTATTGCATTCCAGCGTCTTTACATTATATGATGCTTTTGTATCTGCCAATTCTTTGGATAATGTTGAACACATTGATTTCTTTAGATTTAACTCGTTTCTTATTTCAGAAATTTCTCTCTGTTTACTATAATTGACTCCACTTAGTTCCTGTTTTAAACCAAAAATACTTGACTCATATTTCACCATTTGAGATTTCAGTTGTTTCTGAAGATCAGTTACTTCTTGTGATGCAGATTCCAGTTGTACCTTATAATCGTTTTCAGTTCCCTTTAGAAATAATTTCAATTCCTTCTCATTGAGTCCCAACTTTTCAACGGTTTGGTCTCTAATTGTTATTTGATCTTGAAGTTCTTTAATAATTTTGGCATAACAATCTACATTGTTCACAGTTTCCCTTAACTGAGCCCTTGTTTTCTCCAAGTCATCTAAATAATTATCCCTTTCTCCAATAATACTAGATAGTTTCTCCTCCGTTTCCAATAGCTTCGACGGCTCAACTTTACCTTCAGATTCTTTTTTTAGAGCCTTTAATTTTATTTGTAGATCAGATTTTGCTGCTAATAGTTCTATCTCTGTGTTAGCAAGGTCCTGCAAAGAGGTTTCCAGGGTATCACATTTCATTTTGAGTAAATTATTCATAGTCAATAAATCATTTTCTCTTTTTGAGGCTGCATCTAAATCAATAATATGTTTCTTCTCCATATCTCTAGATTTTTCAATTTCTAAATTTTTTTTATTTATTTCTTCTTGTCTCTCGGAATTCGTCTTGATCTCCAATGATTGTTTTATTTTGATAGTATCAGCTTGGTCTTTGATCATGATTTTATAAGACGATTCTTGATCTATTAATCGAGATATTTCTTTCCTTAACTGCTCTGATGTTTTCTCAAATTCATCCTTTCCAGAATTATAGTGTAATTGAAGCTCCAAATGTTTTTCCTCTAATGCTTTCTGTTCTGAACGAGCATTTTCCAGCTGGATAGTGTGATTGTCCACCAATTCCGATAGATTAACAATGGCATTATCTTTTTCTCCTACAATACCCCTCAAGTCTTCTTCTCGTTTGTTGCTCTCTGAGACATTCACCTCTAGCTGAAGCTGCGACTTACTCAACCTCTCTGTAAGTTCATCTATATGATTACATTTCTCAAGGACTTTACTATCCAGCTCCGCCATAGCTTTTTCCATTTCACATATATTATCCCTTTGTGATTTAATTGTTACTAAATATCTATCAGATTCTTCTGCATATTTCTCTTTTGCAATGTTCAGGTTTTTCTCAGATGATTCATATTTTTCTTCAAGACATAATAGAGTTGTTTTAAGGTCGTTTGATATTTTATCATAACTATGAAGCTTCTTGTTTAATTTTGTTTTGATAATATCATCTGTCTTTATCTTTTGAATAGCCCCAGTAAGTTCTTTTTTAATAGCATTACTATTCAATAAATCCTGCTCTAGTGTGCTGTTTTTAATAATTTCTGAATTTAATTTAATTTCTAGTTGTTGTGCGTTTTCTTCTTGTTCCTTTTTATGAATAATTGTTTCATTTAATTTATTTTCAACTTCTGATAGTTTAGATGTCAATTCTTTCCTTGATTTCTTTTCATGTGCACTTGTCTTCTTCTGCAATTGCATTGATTGTAGTAGTTCAGTAATTTCAGTATCTTTAGTATCGAGTTTGGTCTCTAAAGATTTCAACTCATGTTGTAGACCTTCTGCTTTCGATTCTGAGTCGCTACTGGATACTTTTAAATTCTTCAACTTGCCTTCGAGATCCTGAATGATTAATTCATAATGTGATGTTTTTGTAGACAATGAACTTAGTTCCTTGGCTTGAAGTTGTTTCAACCCTTTCGTTTCTGATTTAAGTTTTTCATGCCTAGCATATAAGTCATTAAGCTCATCACTCATCACTGCTTCGTTGCATTTCGAAGAGCGCAGTTCCTCGTCCTTGATTAGGAGTTGCTTAGTAAAATTCAACTGTTCACTGGCAAATTTACTTTTTTCAGTATCCAGCATAACTAGTGATGTATTATACTTTTCTGAAAGGTAAATTTGCGCCTGGTTACACTTTATGGCGTCTGCTTCCAACCCCACAATTTTCTCACAGAGTTTAGAATTTTCCTCCTCTAGGTTCTCCAAATTTTCTATATTTCCGTGTTCAGCATCGTCGCTAGTCATCTTCAACTTTGAAATTGTAGATAACTGTCTCACCAAGTTAATGTGCTTTCCAATTACTGAGTTTCTATTTTCCACCGATTTGTTCTGATAATTCTTGAACGCCAACTCAACTTCAATCTTGTCTTCAGAAACTTTCTGCATATCTCGAGTCATCCGTTCTGTTTCAGTAGAAAATTGTTGTCGGGTTTCTTCCAGTTCCATCGTGATACCCGTTATTTTATCCTCCAGGATGGCGATAAGCTTCGCATTCTTTGCATCAGTTCGTCCTGGAAATGATGAGAGGTTCTTCTCTTTGAGAGCATCAGTTTTTACATTATCTAACTGGGCCATCAACTCCTGAACGCGGCCTTTTAGCATTTTTATCTCTTTCCTGAGATCATCCAAGGACCCAGAACTGTCTTCATTGACTCGCGCCTTATTCCTTATCAGCTTTGCTCGTCGCGCAAACATTAGTGTAGACTGGGTATCGGCATGGCAACGCGAACCCGGGTGAATATTTGCAATAATATGCGTCTTGGCATTCCCACCAAGCGAATCTCTTAACAAAAAAGTTAATTTGGAATCACGGTACGGGATATAAGTAGCATCCTTTTTTGACTGCATAATTTCAACCAATGCATTTATAACACGAGCTAATACCGTTAATGAGTAATTAATTTTTCCAGCTTCTTTCAATCTGACACCCTGCGATAAGCTATCTCCTTGTCGTTCTGAACCGGCTAAATCAATTAACCTCAACTGGGATGATCGAACATTCACAATACCTGAACATACTACTTTTGACTCTATGGCAACTGCGAATACAGCATGACTTCGAGAACTAACTACGTTCATCATTGTTGATGCAACTCGTCTGTTGTTTAAACCAATCTGGACCGTTTTAAATGCGTCTAAAGCATTCGTAACATCTTTTTCTACAATTCCCGACACGAAGATGCCTCGATCGGCACTCTCTCTGATTTGCAGATTCGGAGTTTGTGGGTTTAAAAGGTCGAATAATGAATCATTGTATATTTCAATAAAACTCGTTTTGCAAACTATTTCTACTTTGGCATCCTCATCGGCTTTCATATCATCTATCCTTGCGAATAGGTACTCCAACGCCCTTGGGACCAGCCCTCTAAGGGGGTCCTTCATAATGTCAGTGGTACGGCCCTCCACATTTGGACCAAACATAGTGTATGTCTTACCGGAAGATGTCTGCCCATACGCGAAGATCGTGCCGTTATATCCGTCCAAACAGCTGTCCACAATCGCTTTACCCGCCATCCCAAACATAGTGGTCTGATCTGTCGTCTCACCCGCGACGTAATCGAAGGTGAATTGCTTGTTGGTTTCGGCTTTATCGGGATATCCAAAGGAAATCGTTTTCTTATCTTCGACGCTAATTATATTTACATTTCCAACTGTGTTCGCATGTTGAAGTGGCCTTACCCTAATGAAAACGCGAATGCTATCCGAACTGGAATCAATGTCACAATCCTTTGATACAATCGTAGTCATTATCCTATTGTGGTAACTATTAAATTGAAAAATATACTTAGAGACTTAACAGGATTTCTATCACGCTAGAATAACACTAGACTAGAATAAAGATAACAAAAATGTAGGGCACTGGTATAGCTTGTGTGACCATTTTTGAAAATTGATTTTTTTTTGTATTTTTGATTGTTTTTGTATTGGTGAATGATCTAGAACCTTGTAGATATTTTTTTAGGGTAGCTAGTGATTTTTTACTCTCTAGTAATTATTGAAAATGAAAACAAAATAAAAAAATTAATACACTTTGAACTGTTATAATATCATCAATATTTTTGATCGTTAATATATTCTGCAACAGTTTAAACCTGAAACATCAATGTTGTCACATTTTTATATAATTTAAAAAAAAACTAGATACCATAAAAAACATTTCTACTAATGTTCTAGAACACTTATCAATAACAAAAATTTACGTACTTTTTAAATTTAAAAAATTGTCACACAAGTTAGGCCTACACCATGTCCTGGAATATTGTGTCGTTATTCTGGTACCCACCGCCACCCCCCCCCCCCCCCACCCCCAAATTTTTCTACAAATCTTTATGAGATTGCGTGACATTTGAAACAGAGATAGTTTCACCTCCCTCCTCCTTACTGGGTGAACCAGGATTTTTATTTTTGCTTTCATTCTTTAGCTACAAGTGTTTGAAAGAAGAAAGGTCAAAGGTGTCTCCGTCGATATTGTGACCAGTTACACCGCAGTTATTCTTCAACATTATAGAGGTTTTTATTTTGTATGAGATTTGTTTGGGCCAGGATTCCAAATATGTAATTAAACATGTGAATTTGGCTGGGAAATAGCTGAGGTATGGGCGCTCGAAAGTTGCATGGGTAGTAGTGTGTTTTGTGCACACCCCCCCCCCCCCCCCCCCCCCTCAAATTTTTTATACTAGCTAGTTTTTGTTACTTTGTTTTAAAAACATGTTCTAGAACATATAATCTATTCATTTAATATTTTAATAATATTTTATTTGTGAGTTATGATATATATATGATTTTATAGTGAGTTGGTACTGATGGAAAGCTGGCCATGTAAGGATTCCAAATATGTAACATACTGTAATCTGAATTTCGTATAAAAATAGCTGAGATATGGGCGTTCAAAAGTTGTTTGGTTTTGTATCTGCATGAGGCTATTTTATTCCATTAAATAAAAATACCATATTCTAGAAGATTTTGTTTATTTATGAATAGCTATGTAATAGTATAATTAAAGAGGTATTGCATTGTTGCCCAGCTACGTATGGAATAAACAAAATGTTCTAGAATATGGTACATTATTACATAGAATAAATGGCCTGCAGGGGGAAGCAAATACATGCAACATTCGAACGCCCATACCTCAGCTATTTCCCAATCAAATTCAAATATTTGTACATATTTGGAATCCGTGCATGGGTAACTTTCTATTGGTACCATCAAATCACAATACGGTTGTATAATGATTGCACTGTGACCTGTGAAACATCGCCGGAGACACCTTTTTCAAACACTTGTAGCTAAAGATTGAAAGCAATAATAAAAATTCTGGCTCACCCAGCAAGGAGGAGGGAGATGAAACTATCTCTGTTTCAAATTTCATGCAATCTAATTAAGATTTATAGAAAAATATGGGGGGGGGGGGGGGGGGGGGGCAGCTACCTGAATAACGACACTATATTCCAAAAATGGTCACACAAGTTATACCAGTCCCGAAGATTCTAAGGAAATATTTTGAAAATAATTTAGTCGTAAATAAGAAAAGTAGCAGCCGAATCCTGATCGCTGCCTATGACCCGTTACTTAGTAGTACATTATGTCCTGCAAACAGGACATAATAATGCCGCAATTTGATACCTATTCAATAATTAATTATATTATTTAAGAAAGTACAGAGTTGCCAAGGCTACAACAACAGACATGCAAGAACAGTATGTATATTTAACAAACTGCAGTATTATAGGCGACAAATAAGACGAGTGGTGCTTTTTGGCAGCAAAACTGTAGGCCATTTCAGGGATCGGTTACCATTACACCATGCCCAGGAATAATAGAGTAAAGTCAGTGTCTTTATTCCTGGTCGCACACAAATTTTATTCACAAATCTTAATGAGATATAATGAAATGTGAAACAGAGAGAGTTTCATCTCCATCCTCCTTGCTGGGTGAGTCAGAATTGTTACTATCCGCTCTTATTTATATAGGTACAAGTATTTAATTGAAAAAAGGTGTCTCCGTCGATATGGTACCGGTTCCGAGGTGTCTCCGTCGATATGGTACCGGTTCCGCCGCAGGTATTCTACAACCATCATAGTGATTTGTTGGTACTGGTATGTATTGGGATTGATGTGTGTTTTAGTATTAGTTTATTGAATGTTGTGAACTAACAAACTAGGTATTATATTGTTGCCCAGCTAGTTTGGAGATAAATAGTTCCAGAATTGTGTAACTGTTAAATGTAAAGTGTAATTTACAAATAACTTTACTGCTAATAAAGTAACGACAGGGCGAAGTCCGCAACATTAATACCTTACTGCATATATACCGATTAAATTTTATTATAACTTATAATTTTAATTATTTATCATTCAATAAATATTTTTTAAAAATGTTCTATAAGTAAAAAAATAATATAAAATATAAATAAACAAAATGTTCCAGAACATTGTGTATTTATTTATTATAATAAAATAGCCTCGTGCAGATAAAACCGTTCATCTTTCGAACGACGAAATTCAGATTGCGTTACATATTTGGAATCCTTGCATTGAAGCTTTCCTACCCCAGACCGAATTACTACGCTTCCACGACGTGGAGCATGTATGTAGTATGTGGGGCGAGTGACGAAAGTAAGCGAGCTTAGCATACAGGTACCACTAACTCAATCGGTGTGTCTGTTGATCTGTCGATCTGTTGTTCTGTCGTTCTGTCGTGTCCAATTTTAAACGTTAATAACTCAGCCAAATGTTAATGAAATTTAACCAAACTTGGTACACATGTAGTCTGGCCAAAGTTTAGAAATTTTCCAAGTTGAATTTGCGTGGGGTCTTCGTGCAGCATCTGTGTAACTGTCTTACAGTTATAATAAATTAATCTACCCAAAAATTATTAGGCTTGGCATCAGCTGGTTGCTAGGAGACTACAGGATTACAGTACGGTACCGGTACTGTTAACTGTTACAGTGGTACAGAGTTACCGGTACCGTCTTCAGGTCGTTGGTCGTTGGCAAGGCCATCTAAACAACTTCTTCATCTAAACAGCTTCCGACAGTCCGATGTATCTGGACCCGAGCAGCCGAGTGGCATCAAGATGCGATTAACTGAGGAATAAATACTACGGAATTGCTTGCTTGTCAGTAAGATTCTATTTACTACACTGGGAATACGGCGGTCGGTCGGATCGTAATGCGGGCCACTGCCAAGTTCCTCATGCCTCACTCAGGCCACCCACCTTGGAGTGCGGTGGGAAGAGTCCGACTTACGTCGACGACTGGACGAATCGACGAGGATTGCGATTTGGGTTTAGCGGCGGCCCGGACAGCCGGATCCTGGGATCGCCTGGGGGAAATTGTTGAAAGTCGGGCAGATGTGTATCGCACCGGATTACGTTCTCTGCCACGCGAAAGTGTGAGGCGAATTCGTTGTCGAATTGGGTCGGAAGCTGCGGGAATTCTACTGTTCTACGGGAATAAACCGCAGCTGTCCGGTGACTACGGACGGATACTGGGATGAGCAGGTATTTCGATCGAGTTTCTCGTATTCTCGATTTTCTCGAATTCTCGATATTTCCTATAAACCACATGGCTTCGCATATTGAACGTGTGATTGGAAATAAGTTTATGCTACCCTTCCGCCCCTTGGGTGGTAGATGTCGCGGTTATGTATTGGTTGGTAGGAAGGGGGGGGGGGGGGGGGGGTGCAGATTAAAAGGGCTGAACACGTACTGTCCCCCTTTCTTTGATTGATTGTCGGTATGGTTAAATTTCTCAAATACTGATTTTGTGATACAGTCGCTCAATTTTAATTTGTATCTCATAACTGGGCCTCGTCCTGCGCGAAGGCCCCACGAACGTGTTAGGTATAGACAGAGTGAAATATATTAATATAACATGTGAATATTATTTTTCAAGATAAGAACATTTTTAAGTCCTTTGACAATAATTTCATTAATTGTTATTCTGAAACTAAACGAAAACCAATCAATATACAAATAATAAATTATTAAGCAATCAGTCTTTAGTTGTAGACTCAGTCACACCAGTAATTGTTGCACCAAACAGTGTTGAGTTATTGGTAAAAGTTAACATAAATTAGAATAACTGAGACACACTGTAAAAACCAAACTAAATTACAAATCATCTAAAATCCACTACATTACAAATCTTCTAAAATCCACTACATTACAAATCTTCTAAAATCCACTAAATTACAAATCATCTAAAATCCACTACATTACAAATCTTCTAAAATCCACTAAATTACAAATCATCTAAAATCGATCTATATAATCTAATCTATCTAAACTCTATATATTTACAACCCAATCTACACGGAATATTTCGTCGAATATGTTGTACCGATAATATTATACAACAGACTGACAATTTTTAGATACGAAGAATAATAAAGGAACAGGTTGACGAACGCATTGGCATTGCTGTGGATCTTCATTAATGTTAATTACTTACAAAATAATTTATTCTAATTAATCTAAGTAAGTAGGGATAAAAAATAAACACAAATAACTATATCATAGGTTAAAGCACAATATATAAGCTAAGTAATAATTAATATAATAGCTAATTAATTTAAAGTTGGAATCCACATACGAGATTGGCGGGGAGAGCGGTGTCTATCTGTTTGGGGTAAGGGAGGTTGAGATTGTTCATTATCGTAATAAAGTCCTCCAACGGTTTAGTAAGCCTCGCGTTATAAGCCTTTTCCTCTCCCACAGTGGTCACCGTCTGTCCCGTGTAATCGTGAGCGGGATACAGACGGTAATCCTTGGGCAGCGAGAAGATCTTTGAATGAACAGAATTATATAATCTCTCTGGATCACCTTCCTGGAAGTCAGTGCGTCCACAACCCCGTATAAGTAAGGCATCCCCAGTGAAGGCCCTTCTACTAGCGTGGTGCACCAACGTCATACACCCGCTGGTGTGTCCCGGTGTCTCTCGAACTTCCAACTCCTCCCTCCCGAAAACAATCTTCTCTCCTTCCGATACGTAGACATCCGCTTCCGCCCCGCTCTCCTCGGATATTACTGATTTACAGGAGTCGATATGGGCTTTAATCGATCCCGTCCCCGTTATGTGGTCGGCGTGAACATGCGTGTTGATCCCGTAAATAAGTTTCATTTTGAGCTCGTTCACGATCCGTAGATCTCGTTCTACTAACTCTATGACCGGGTCTATGATCACAGCTTCACGCGTCGACGGGTCTCCCAGGATGTAGGTTAGAGTGTAGGTGGAATGGTCGAACAGTTGACGGAATACGATGCCTGATTTACTGCCACTGCTAGACATAGTTCGATTTATGATTGACAGTCCTCTGCAATATAAGTTGATGGGAATTTGTTTATATCTAATAGCAGCGGTACGGGTAGGAACGCATTGCGTTGTAATGGACCGGTAGATACTACCTAACTGAATGCCTGAAAACATGGCGACGATAAATTGGAAGGCGAGTGCCTTAGTGCTTGGTGTATGGTACTGGTAAACTGCTCCTGCATGTGTAGGCTTACAAAAAACTGCGGTACTGTTAGTGGGTGTAGAGTGTAAACACCTTCAAAAAAACGGTTGCACATTTTGTTCTCCAGTTAGCGAACAAAAAGTAAAAGCTGGCTTAGGCTACATATGAGAGTGAGAGTATAATTATAATTATAATAATCAACTAATCAAATAATTATCATTATAATAATAATATTTCGAATTATCTCTTGAAATAAAAATAGACTCATTCGAACCTCATTCATCTTCTTAGTTGTTTAGCCTCCTACTGTACTATTGGTTCCGAAAATTAATTTGAAATATTATTTTTAGTGAACCTCTAATCCTAAA